>PVKV010042399.1:0-10755 GCA_004027835.1 Alouatta palliata
TGAACAATGAGAACACATGGACACAGGGAGGGGAGCATCTCACACTGGGGTCTGTTGGGGGGGAAAAGGGGAGGGACAGCAGGGGGTGGGGAGTTGGGGAGGGATAGCATGGGGAGAAATAACAGATACAGGTGATGGGGAGGAAGGCAGCAAATCACACTGCCATGTGTGTACCTATGTAACAATCTTGCATGTTCTTGTACCCCCAAACCTAAAATGCAATAAAAAGTATATAAAAAAAAAAATGTTCCAGTCTTGTAGAAGAGTTAAATAATTCTTATTGTGTCTCTTAGGACATCTTCTTATCCCCAAACTCCAACAGGTTATTTTAGTTGGTGACGGGAATAGACTATAATTCAGAAAAAGAATTAAAATGCACAAATGTCACACATTAGGATAATAACTATGGAAAATGATGATATGCAGGCAAATGCTTGGGAAAAAATATTTTAAAGTAAAAGTGTTAGGATAGGGCAGTGATTTTCAAAGTGTAAGCAGTAGCATTCTCATTGCCTGGAGACACATTAGAAATACAAATTATCAGGCCCCATCTCAGAAATACTGAGTCCAAAACTGAGTATTTGGATGAACACCAGTGCTTTAACAAGTCCTCCAGGTCATTCAGATTCACCCTGGAGTTTGAAAACCACTGTTTTGAAGAAATGCTGAAAATTCTTTAGATTTTTAAAATAATGTATTTTTAAAATTATAACTTAAGTTATAAGTACAGTTTTTTAAAACAATGCTTGCAAAGTTATAGACGTATTAAAAAAAAAAAAAGACCCATCTGTTATGTAAGGCAGATCTATACATGCAAAATGGAGTTGGTGGCGAAGCTAGTAATTTGAAGTGTTTTTGGTTTAGAAAGTTGCTCTTTCTGCATCAGAAATGCCTGATTCAGGGAGTCATTGGTCAGCATTGACCTAGGAGTTCAGATGTAGCTGTTCCTATATCATGTCCTTGGGCTGGTAAAACATAATCTCATTTCAGGCTGATCAAGACTTAAACTATGAAACCTGGTCCTCTGCCAGTTTGCTGATGGAATTAGAGAAAGTCACTGAAAGAATCAATCAGCTAATGAGATTTTATACAACAACTTCCATGTGCTGGGCACCCAGCCTGGTGCGGTTGGCCAGGAGGGGATGGGTAGGATACGGTTCCTCTGACCCAGAAGTCACAGACAATTTAAGACTTTCATCTATGAACAAAAGCACTCTCCACCCAAGGCTTTGTGCAACTGGTGCAGGGTGACCCCTCAAAGGACACACTGCAGTGGCCTGGGATGGTCAGAGAGAGCTTTCCAGAGAAGGTCTCAGAGTTGGGCAAGGGGTTGGCAGGAATAAACCATTTGAATATGGTGTGAAGGTAGAAAAATCCATGGCATGTTTAAGAGAGAGCTCTGCCCGCACAGTTTAGTAGTAGGAGAGAAGACTGGAATTGTCTAAGCCAGATGGAAGTGAGCCTTAGATCATATCTCAAGCACGAGAAAGAATCCTTGTATGTTTTTTCATAAAAACATGATAAGATGAAGATGGAGGTTTAAGATGTCAAGTTTAAAATAATTGTCTTCATTTTCCTCATGTGCCACACTGGGTTAATCTAGACTTCCTAAAGCAGTCATGAGTCACTAAGGCTGTGAAATGGGTCCATTTGTCAGGAAAGGGGGAAGGTGACAACAGCTAAGAAAACGCAGAACTGCAGGCATCTCAGCCAGAACCTGGCCCCAGAGCGAAAATGCACATGTGTACTGCTTGAGGATGAAAAATGCTTTCCTTGGCCCATCCATCATCATCAGCAGCCTCGGAGACAGTTCTCCCGTCCAGGACACATTTCTCTTGAAGGGAGAGGCTGGCCCCTGGGGAGGCTGTTGTGCCCAGCCCTAGCCTCTGGGTGATGGATGGCCCTGGGCTTCCCTAGGATGAGCGTGCAGAATGGCTGGAGGAGCGGAGGGCAAAGAGTCCTCGCTTCACAGCCAGCAGCAGAGAAATGCAGGCACAGCCTCCAAGTCACAACGAACATGTTTGCCTCATTCCACTGGGAGCTCCTGGAAGGTGGAATCAGCTTCCTAACCTTGTTAACGGTACTGTCTACAAGCCCAGCACACATTTGGCTCTCAGTTAAGATTTGTTAGATGAATATATGATTCCAATAGTTGGAACACAGCATTATTCCCCCTCTCAACCTCTGTGCTTAAACCGGAAACTTTAAGAGCCAGAAGTATCCTAAGACATCATCTAGGCCAAACACTTACGCAAAGATGGGGAAACTATCAGAGAATGCATACAGTCCCCAGCAAACTCATGAAATTGCAAATTAGTATCATATGAGTAATACCTCGTTTCCCGTAACACCTGGACTTCTAAAAGGTTTTTATTTTTTGTAAGGAGGCTCCAACAAGAATTGCCTCTTCCAGATCTCTGTGTAATTATCACCTTATCAGCGAAGACTTCTGTGACCCTGCTATTTAAATAATACAGCCCTCCTATACTCCCAACTCCTGTCTCCCAACATGGCATTTCTTAGCTCCCTTCCTGACCTGTCCTCCTCCATTTTTCCCCATAATGTGTATCACTTTCTTATATTTTGAATATTTTATATGTTCACCTTTCTGTTATCTCCTCCAGATCCCAAGAACATGAGCTCCATGAGGGCAGAGGTTTTGGCCATTTTTATCACTGTTCTGTCTCAGTTATAACATGCTTGGTATATAGCTGGCATTCCATGCACATTTGCTGAATGAATGAAAAAAGTAATTTTCCAGAATGCTAACCATCCCCTGAGAATCACGGTTAATGATGATTTATTTATTTAATGTGGTGATTGTACCATTACATTGATTCCTAGAGCCTCTGGCCAAAAGCCCCATGCTGCAGGCTACTCTCATGATAATGGGTGAGTTCTCATGAGACCTTGTTGTTTAAAAGTGTGTAGTACCTTCCCTCTCACCCTCTTCCTCCTTCTGTGACCACATAGGATATGTCTGCTTCCTCTTTGTCTTCTGCTATGATTGTAAGTTTTCTGAGGCCTCCCCAGCCATGCTTCCTGTATAGCCTGTGTAACTGTGAGACAATTCAACCTCTTTTCTTTATTAATTATCCAGTCTCAGGTAGCTCTTTATAGCAATGTGAGAATGGACTAATACAGTCTTATATGTTCTCCTGGATTATGATTCTCACGAGTGCTGAGTGCTGCACTGTTAAAATATATCACATTTATTTAATCATGTCATTGCATGTTGTTAGGTGTATATATTGATTTCAGGGTTTTTTGCTAATTAAAACAAGAGTGTAACAAATGCCCTTTTATTATACTCTTTGTGTACACCTCTGGTTTATTATTTGGCCTTAAATGATACAAGTATAGTAAAGGATATGAATGTTATTTCACAACATCCTCTCCAACTTTCCTTGAAGAAATTGTAAAACAAGGTTTTTATGGAGAGCCTTTAGCTGCTGGCTCCTGTGTTCATTGGCTGTTTAAGGCTCTTGCAGGAAACCGTCTTACTACTTCCCTTCAGGATTTGCAGATGATCTTTATCCTATGCCTAGGTTGGATTAATGAGAGGATACGTTAGGGTACAGACAAGAAACACGAAGTTTCAAGAAAAAGTTACAAGAAAATCTAAAACTACAGGGATTTAAATAGGAGAGAAAGATGTTTCCTTTTCAAGTGGAAATCTGAAAATAAAAAGGAGGCATTACCATTTTGTAAATGTGGCTTCTAAGAAAGCCCTAACTGCTACAAAACTGTAGATCATAGAAAGGGCTAGGGAACCCGGGATAGAAATCCATGAAAAGATGATCTGAAAGTTACAATATTGTATCTGCTTTCTTTTCACTGGCCTGAAATTAATTCATGGCTGCATCTGGAAACAAGGAAAAGAATTATCAAGTCCTATTAATCAGATGTACCGAGTACGGTCATACCTGAAATCCATCCACTTACCTCTATTCCAATTGCTATTTCTCCCCTCAGGCCCTCTTAGCTCTTGCTTAGATCAATGTAACTACTTTCTAGTTGGCCCCCTTATTGTCACTCTTATCTTCCTCCAATCCATCCTCCACAAATATAGCCAGAGTAATCTTTTCGAAATACAGACCCGATCACATCTCTTCTGCTTTAAATTTTAAATGGCAGACTGCTGACTTCACAGAAATGAAATTCAAAATGCCAAACACCTTCTATTGACATTCAGGGCTTTTCTTTTTGACCCTAATTCTCCAGCCTTATATTGCTCAAATGTTTGGGGTGCAGCTGGGGTGCAGCCAGGGTGGCACATGTTTGGTCTTTTAAAGTGGAAGAAATGGAAACTAAAAGCTAAGTCTTAGACAGCTAACTTCCCTGGGACATGAAGCAAGGCAACACATGTGTTTTCAATTACTCTGACGAAGTTCAGCATTTGTCCTCTCTTGACATAAATATGGAATCTACCTATTTTGAGACCTGTGGTTTCCCAGGGCTTCCAGAAGCCTGGCTTTCTATTGTTTAGGCCTTTTTGGAATTTTAGAGATTCTCTATTAGGAGACATCAGAGTTCATTGCTGAGGCCAGGGTGTAGACCTGACCTGTCCCATGAGGCACTCTCACGGAAAATGGAATAGGGTTTATGTATATGGTTGTTTTACAGGCAGGGCTCTGGTATTATTTCAAATAAAGAGGGTTCTAATGGCATCAGTGAGAAATATCCTCCCTACTGCTAACAAGTGATTCTGAGTAAACAACTATTCCTCTTTAGGCCTCAGTTTCCTCATCTGTCAAATGAGGTTGTGGGACTGAGTTGATCTCAAATGTCCATTCTAGCAACATAAGAAGATCAGTTGGTCCATTCAATACTTACTTCTGAGTCCCCGCTGTGTACCCAGAACTGTTCTATGTGTTGAAGATACATTGTTGTAAAAAGATGGACAAAAAACCTAGGTGAGAGTTGGGTGGTCAGATAAACATAAATACAGGCAAATAACATGAAACCAATCAGGTAGCAATGGCTGCCATGTAGATAATTATTAGAGGATGGTGTGGTCAACACAATGGGTTGTCTCTGAGTGACATCTAGGCTAAGAGGTAGCCATGTCAAGATCAGGCTTGCAGAAAAACCAGAAATACTGAGCTTTGTGTGTTTCATGAAATTAAAGAGACTTAAAGTATGAAGCAAGAGTACAAATGGTCTTAAAGGAGGGAAGAAGTTGGTCCAGGGCCAGATGAAGTCAGATATTTACACCAGGGTATGAGATTCATCGTAAGTGTTATTAGAGTCTCTAAAGTATTTTAAGGTTGGGATAGACAGAGCTTATTTAAGTTTTCAAGATACCACTCTTGGAATTGAATGGAGTATGGATTATGAGGGAGTGGGAATAGAAGGAGAGGTTGTTTAGGAGGTTATTACAGTGGCCCAGGAGAAAGATGGAGGGACATGAACTAGAATGGCATCTGTGGATGGAGAAGAAAATGAACAAATGTGAAACCTGCTCATGGAATATTTGCAGAGATGAGTAAAAGAATGGCCAAGGATGTCAAGTAGATATGGAGGAGTCATTTACTGAAATAATAAGGTCTGGGTTGAAGAGAACGGAATAAAGAGTTCTTTCTTTTTTAACATGTAAATTTTGAGATACCCATTACACCTGTAAGTACAAATGTGAGTAGGTAATTAAGAGATTTCTTTGCTAGAGAGGTAAGTGTAGAAGCCATCTGCAAAGGGATAGTTTTGCAAACTCTTGACTGGATGAGATTACCTAGAATTTAAATACAACTGTAGGCTGGATATAATCACCAGAACTCAAATAGAGAGGAGAACCAGTTTATCTGCATTGGGTACTTGTTCATTTAAAGATTTGGTAGAGGAGAATAATCCGGCAAAGGTCACTGGCAAGGAGCAAGGTATGGGGTGGGGGCAAAATCGGCGAAGAGTGAGTGGCTTTATGAAAGTAAGAATGGAAAAAAGAATTTCAAAGATTTATTTATTCTGAATGCTTCTGAGAAGTCAAGGTAAAAACTGTGAAGAAGCCATTGGATTTGACAGCTGAGAGGGCATTGGTGACTGAAAAACAATGTTAGTGGCATGACAAGACAGAATCCCAGTTAGACTAGATGAAGGACAGAAAGTGAGATGAGAAAGCATGTAGAGAAAGCAGTTAAGAAAAACTTTCAAGAGCTACAGCAAATTGGAGCTGTTAGATCCATGGGGATTTAAAGATGAAAGACAGTTTTGGCTTTTTTTTTTTTTTAAATAGAGATATTACAGTGTGACTGCAGGATGATGGAAATGATGCTGTCGAGAAAGAAAAGGTGATGGTGCAGGAAAGAGAGTAAGTACAGGACTCTCAAGTAGTCAGTGGAGATGAGACCCAGTACACAAGTCTGCCCGCAGACAGAGACAAGCACACTTCTTCCCCGGTGATGGAATGAAGACGGGGAGGATGGGTACTGATACAGGAGGCTGGGTGGTTTGGGTTGTGGGAAGACAAATGAGTTCTGCTGTAATAATTTTCATTCTTTAGAAAATCAGGAAACGAGTCATTAGCTGTGGAGAAGTAGGTGGGAAAGAAGGGCTACTAGAAGAAGAGAGTTGAGAGAGCCCATCTCAGAAACTGAGAGATTAAAGGAATTGACCATCTCTTCTCATTGTTTATTTACAAATAAAATCAACAATGTATTCAAGATCTAAAAACCTGCCTTGTCCTTTTCATGTATTATATCTAATCATTCAATCATGATCCAGAAAGGCAGTTGTTAACCTTCACTTCAGCAGGATCAAATAACAGCCAGATCTTGTGTCTTTTCAAGGTCCCTGCTTTTCTGAAGCCTCATTATCAAGTGAGAATGCCAGTGAAAGTTACCGATTCACTTCAGCAGGCATTTCCAAACACCCATTATGTGCACAGCCTACCTCTGTTCCTCCTATGACCTCTGCTTCTCCTACTGCTAATTGCTGTTGAAGACTCTAAGCTCCAGAAGCAAAGCAGCCGCTAGGACACAGCTCCTCCTTTCAAAGAGCTCAAATTAAATAAATAGGCAGAAGTGTTTGCTATAATCGTGGTGAGTTCCAGGAATGGTGGACAGAGCCTTGAGGGAGAGTCAGTGGGGATGGCCAGAGGAAAATACTGCTAAGCTCTAAGTCCTATGGATGCTTGGGCCTCACCAACTTTCTACTAACTTTGTAGCCCATATGTAGAGGCTCAGCACCACCCTTCCTTGGGATTCCCCACTGGTGTTCCTACCCCATCCTATAAGGAGAGACTTTCCTGAAAGCTAATTCAATGAACATACTCCCCTGCCAAAGACCTTTCAATGGAATTTCAAACCCAAATTCCTTTTTTTTTTTTTTGAGATGGAGTCTCACTCTGTCGCCAGGCATATTCTTAGCTCACTGCAACCTCCGCCTCCTGGGTTCACGCGATCCTTCTGCCTCAACCTCCCCAGTAGCTGGGACTATAGGCACACACCACCATGCATGGCTAATTTTTGTATTTTTTTAAATAGAGACGGGGTTGCACCATGTTGGCCAGAATGGTCTCCGTCTCCTGCCCTTGTGTTCTGCCCACCTCGGCCTCCCAAAGTGCTGGAATTACAGGTGTGAGCCACTGTGCCCGGACTCAAACCCAAATTATGCAACTGAGCATGGCATTCAAGGCCCTCTATGAGATTTCACCCCTTCTCATCTCTCTCTTCTATTTGCTTTATCTTCACATTTCTTCTCTCATCTACTGCCTCCATCATCACCCCTTCCCACATAATGCAACCTCCAACCAGGACTACTTGTAATTTTTGCATCCCACTAAATTTTCTGTAGCTTTGGGCCATTTCCTCATATTGATTCTCTACCTGGAAGACCCTTTTCTCCCAGTTTCCACAAAGCTACATTTTCTTTGTCCTTCAGGATGCAGTTCAGGTGCTACATTTTCCTGGGAAGTGTTTTCTTGCTGATACCACTCCCTTCCCTCTCTCTTTTCTTTTTTCTCCACCAGTGAGCCTTCACAGGACTCTTTTCTCTGTCTGAATCTTAAGCCACTACATTCAAATTATTTGTATGTCCATCTCTCCCACTATATTGACAGTTGCTTGATGCCAGTTATGTATTGTATGAATCACCTGATATGATATCCGGCATATAGAAGGAGCTCAATATATTCATGAAGAACAAAGAATAAGTGAGCAAATAAATAAATCAACAAATTAATGCTTACAGTTCTTCCAAACTAGCTCTTTGTTCAGAGCCTCTGTGTCTTTGATTATGCTAGTCCATCTAATAAATTACTCTTTTCCCTTCTCCATCTTTTTCCAAGTTCACTTGGCAAACTTCTTCTGTACTTCTCAAGATCCCCAAAATTTGTAATACATCAAAACAAAGCCTGCTAAAAAAAAAAAAAAAAAAAAAAGTCCCTTAAAAAATTATTGCCTTATTAAAAACTAATTATCCCTGGATCATTTGGTTTGGGATCCTTGGAGAAACTTGGCTTTATTAAAAGTGGTTTTGAACACTGAGTTTCAGTCCTTTTGGGCTACTGTTGCAGAAGTTTAGATGTGCATTCCAGAAGGTCAAGGATTTTTTAAGTGTTAGTACATACTTCCCTCCCCCCACCAATCACTCCCTTGAGAGTATTCTATTTTACAAAGCATTTTTTTAAAGAAAACCTACACTTCTGGACCAATTCATCTGCAATTTGCTGTACTTCGTAGGGCTCAAAGTCCCCGCGTGCCTAAACTACTAGGAAAGATTTCTGGACACGTCAATAAAAGTATCCTAATGAACAGCAGCTGCCAAGAACATGTCTTTAAATAAATTGATTCCAAATTTTCCTGCATGTTTCTGTGATTTTGCTTCTTAAATGGGCATCACTGACTTTAAACTTGGCTATCTAAAAAAGCTGAAGGAAAATAATCACACATTGTTGCAAAAAAGGTTTCACTGTCTTCCATTTCTTACCATTCTTTGAGGAGGCTAATGTGTATTCACACCAATTACTTCAACTCTGCTTGTAATAGGTTTTTGGAGCAGACTTAATATATCTTTCCTATTTTGCATTTGGGAAAATTGCATGGTGTACAGAAAGTTACAGACTCATTCAGATTTGGGATTGGGATTAGAACGTGGGTCTCCTAATTTTGAGAATTACATTTAGAGTGTGGGCTCTCTTCTCTTTGAAAACAAAACCAGAAAGATCTCCTTCACCAGCAGAGAACATTTATGAAGAGAATGTCTGTGTTATACCGTTAGTCTCCATCAACTTTGTGTTTAACATATATTAATAGTATTTGGTTCAAAGTTTGTGTTCAATTATAAAATGAAGTGAGATCTGATTTTTTTCAACAAAAAGTACAAATCTACCAATTTATTTTAATACATAAAAATTTTATATGTTACTTACCATCTGAAATCAAATTGAAACTTTCAGTGATATTTAAACTTCATAAGGAATAAACTTATTTTACTAGTCATCGGAAAATAAGGAAGTAGCACTTGGAAGAGAATTGTGAGAGATGCTCCCATATTGGGTTTTAATAGCCTCAGAGATGGTCTTTTTTTTTTTTTTTTTTCCACTTACATAGGAGGCTAGAAATCAAAATTTGGCTCTACAGGCCCATGATATTCCCTCTCTGATCTACTTCTCTGGACATCTGGGTTTCCTGTGGATTGTGTTCAATCAGCAATGTTGAGGTAATAAATATTTCACCTTCCAGTTCTACTTTTTTATTCTCAGTATCTAAAAGGAGAGAGCACAGTAGATTCCTGTCTCCAAAATCTTCCTCCCATCACCTTGCGCACATTGTCCTTAGAAGAAGGGGCTTGTGACATTGTTTTGCTATTGCAAATTCATGGTAGTGGGAGGTAGGATGCAGGGAGGAAAGGGTTGCATTAGGACCCAGAAATTGTTGAACAGAACAAAATGAAAAGCTGTTCCCAATTTGAAAAGTGAGTTGACGTCTGCTACTTTGGTATGCAGTAAAACATGTTTCCCATCTAAGACATAATAAAAGCTGCAAGCATTTTACACTGTGCCTTAAGAGCAGCATCTTTAAGGGAACATCTTTTCATATACAGCACGTACAGAGTTCTCTATTTGATTATACTTTTAAACATTTTATCATTATGGTAGAAGGAATACCCTACAATCATGGCAGGTCCCAAATGAACTGACAAAGCACCTTTGTGGAAATGACTGTTACGGGTGTATTGGCATTTCATTTTTCAGCTGTTTCCATAAACATAGCATTTCTGTACAAACTGTATGCAGAAGTGAGCTGCATCATCCGGATAGCATTAATAGCTGGCCACCACGATGTGCAGAGGACCTAAAGAAACCTCTTTAAAGTGGATGAAGAGTTTGAGGTGATAGTGGGAAAGAAGTGGGAGCAGAAAGCATGTTCTTAATGCCTGTAAATTAAGACAAATGCTTGTTCATGAGCATGAAGTCAACTGGTAAAGGGGTTGGAGAAAACATACCATCACAGAGCTGCCCAACTCCCTGAAGGGGCCGTTTACATTTCATCCCATGCAAATGGCACCCCCTGGAGGTGTACAAATGTAGTGTCCCTGTTGAGAAGAAGGCAAACAATTTTAAACATCTGTTGAGTGGAATACAACAGATGCTGGAGAGGATGTGGAGAAATAGGAACACTCTTACACTGTTGGTGGGAGTGTAAATTAGTTCAACCATTGTGGAAGACAGTGTGGCGATTCCTCAAGGACCTAGAAATAGAAATTCCATTTGACCCAGCAATCCCATTACTGGGTATATATCCAAAGGATTATAAATCA
>PVKV010042400.1:0-10755 GCA_004027835.1 Alouatta palliata
ATAGGAATGCTTGTGATTTTTGCACATTGATTTTGTATCCTGAGACTTTGCTGAAGTTGCTTATCAGTTTCAGGAGATTTTGGGCTGAGACGATGGGGTCTTCTAGATATACAATCATGTCATCTGCAAATAGAGACAATTTGACTTCCTCCTTTCCTATTTGAATACCCTTTATTTCTTTTTCTTGCCTGATTGCTCTTTTTTTTTTTTTTGAGACAGAGTTTCCCTCTTGTTACCCAGGCTGGAGTGCAATGGCGCGATCTCGGCTCACCGCAATCTCCGCCTCCTGGGTTCAAGCAATTCTCCTGCCTCAGCCTCCCAAGTAGCTGGGACTACAGGCACGTGCCACCATGCCCAGCTAATTTTTTGTATTTTTAGTAGAGACAGGGTTTCACCATGTTGACCAGGATGGTCTCGATCTCTTGACCTCGTGATCCACCCGCCTCGGCCTCCCAAAGTGCTGGGATTACAGGCGTGAGCCACCGCGCCCGGCCCCATTTCTGAATTTTAAAAATGTGTTAGATACTGCTAATATGTGTTGATTAGTTGTAATAGTTTATTAACATTTTCAAAATAAATATATTTTATATAATTTAATTTAAAAATACAAAAATAAACTTAAGATAAAAAAGATCAATTTACCTCCAGCAAGAAAGACTGCGAAAGCTCACAGAAGTTCTTTATACTGATTACAAATTATACCAAGCAAACAGACTTACAACCCAGAACCACGAGCAGCAGAAATGATGAGCATACACACGCACGTGTAATCTGTACTTTATTTCTCGTTTCCATGAGAGACAACGGTTCTTAATGGCAGAAACAGTATTTATGATGGATTGTAACATATACAGAATGGGGACAGAAAATAACTCCACAGAGTCTGCAGGAGCATATATATGGATTTATACAGGTTCTTACGTATTCTGGTAAGCGGGAAATAGTATTCTAATGAAGTGTACTACTTTAGGAATCCGTAAAATGATGGCTACAATACCACTCAAAATAGTTATACCTTCGCACTACTAAGTTACAAATAAACAACCCTGGTTTACCAGGTATTCCCAAAGAATGCAAGGGAAAAACAAAGAGAGAAAACAAGGAGGGAAAAAAGTTCCTCGCTTTGATTTTCAGTGATGGAAACTAAAAATCCAAATAATAAATCCATAGATGGAAGCTGCTGCAGCCTCCTGAGCAGTACTTCACCTGTCCGTCCAGTGACATTTACTGAGGGTCAGCCATTGAAAGAAAATCTGCAAGGTTTAAGGGGAGTAATCCACTGGACACCATTGTTTTCCTGCAAAATACAGCATTTTGGAAGAAATGTGTGAACTAAAAATATAAAAAATAGCTGGGAAAAGCACACCAACCCTCCTTGAGGTCTCTTGCCTTCATCTGTAAAATAAAACCTCTACACGTCCTTGAGGAAAACTTAACCTGGACCCATGGGGATTAAATTATATACCAGTGTGTGTCCTGGATTAGTTCTGTGCACATTGAGATAAATGCTGTGGAAACTCATACTCCCGAAGAAAGGTGTTTTCTTTTAAATAGCTCCACTGGCAGAGGGGCAAACTTACTTTCTTCAAAACGTCATTAATCTTTTCTGAGCTCATAATTTCATCTGTGCAGAGCCAGATCCCCAATGCCCAATGCAGCAGCGACGTCCCTTTGAGTTTCTAAAATTATTGTGGGCCAGGCATGGTGGCTCACGCCTATAATCCCAGCCGTTTGGGAGGCCAAGCTGGGTGGATCACCTGAGCTCAGGACAAGACCAGCCTGGCCAACATGGTGAGACCCAGTCTCTACTAAAAATACAAAAATTAGCCAGGCATGGTGGTGTGTACCTGTAATCCCAGCTACTAGGAGACTGAGGCAGGAGAATTGCTTGAACCCAGGGGCAGAGGTTTCAGTGAGCTGAGATCAAGCTACTACACTCCAGCCTTGGTGATGGAGTAACACTCCGCCTCAAAAAAAAAAAAAAAAGGCTGGGTGTGGTGGCTCATCCCTGTAATGCCAGCTTTTTGGGAGGCCAAGGAGGGTGGATCACCCTAAGGTCAGGAGTTTGAGACCAGCCTGGCCAATATGGTGAAATCCATCTCTACTAAAAATACAAAAATTAGCTGGGCATGGTGGTGGGCATCTGAAATCCCAGCTACTCAGGAGGCTGAGGCAGGAGAATCACTTGAGCTTGGGATGCAGAGGTTGCAGTGAGCTGAGATTGTGTCACTGCACTCCAGCCTAGGTGACAGAGATTCCATCTCAAAAAAAAAAATTAAAGAAATAAAATTTTTGTGGGTTGTATGTCAAAAATCATACTCAGAAAATGATTCTGGAATAGAGTAATTATGGCCATTGTGGAAGCTGTCTTCTATATTTAGCATTTTAGCCAGGATTTTCCATAGTTCAAGACCAGAACCTAGACATGGCAGGATCCCTAAGGCTGAGTGGTAAGGGGCAAGCGGTGGGGAAACATGAACTCAAAACAACGGAGACATTCATCAACCACAGACCAGAATACAAAAATGCAGTCATGGAAGAAATGAGAAGAGAGTTCAGCATGTAAGAGGTGACCAAGGTGACCACCAGCATCAGGACGGTGTGGGTGGCTCTGGTCTCAGGCGGGCGTTTGTGGCGTCGGTTGGTGGTGTGAAGATGCCACAGTCTCTGGCGATTCTGTGCAGGAGAATCACGGAGCCACTGGCCCAGCCCATGAGGCCGATAAACACAGCATCGGGTGCTGACTGCAAGAAGGCTAGGCCTGCACTGGGATGTGAGAAAGCAGAACCATTTGTCTTGGGTGTCATTATCATCGTCTGCGTCCTGTGGACCAGTGACTGTCACAGGAATATAGACATTCAACAAGACGCTGAGCATCCAGCAGGTGCAACAGAAAGGACCGATGGCCTTGGGGGCTCTTCCTCTGAGCGTCACCCTCCCTGGGCTCCCAGGGCTGAGTGACAGGTACCAATAGGTGCTCAGGACACAGGTGCAGCACAGGGTGGAGCTGCGAGCCACCAGGTGGGTGTAATACAAGAGTTTACGCTCAAGATTGGATAAGGGTTTCCCTAGAACAAAAGACACCACTGTGTGAGGAATCCCAGGGGAGAGAAGAACTAAAGAGTTGGACACAGCCATGTTGGCCAGAGTCATGTGTGAGGGCCTCAGTGTGTGGCCAGTCAAGATTGGAGAGGCATTACGGAGGAATAGAATGACATTGGCCAGAGTCCCAACCCAAATCTGGAAAAAAAAGATGGATCTCAGAGCCCCTTCACCAGGGGTGCTTAGGACATGGTACTGAAAAGACATGGGGAGGATTTCAGAATGGCCAAGGGTGAAGATTCAGCTAAGCCAGTGATGACATCAGCACTCTTCCTAGTATTTGATCTCCAAAAAATTTTTTTGGCTTTTGTTTCTCTCTGAAAATGTAGACACTGTCCTATTCCATAGAAGAAGCCGCACGTGGAGAATATGCTCCTGAACCAGTTTCACATTATGCCGTTTTATTGGACGTTTATTTCTAATTACTATTACATTCTGACTCCCCATCAGAATGGAAGGTTGATGAATTTAGAAGCCGTGTCTGTCTTGGTCAACAATGACAGGGACGTCATTATCATGTCATGTGTTGCATCTGTGACACTGTCAGCATGCAGAGTGGAGAATCTTCAGTGAGGAGGAGCCAAATTGATCCCCAGGGCAAATCGCCCTCAGGCGCTTCTGGTGATGAGTAACAGCTTTTGGCAATTAGTGAGAAGATCCTAATGAGCAGCTGAGCGAGAGTCAGAGGAAGTTTTCTGTGATCCCCACAGGAGAAGCTAAGTTGAGAGTCAATGCTGGAATCGGTGGAGGGGCCACTCAGTGATGGGTCTTGGGCTCTTTTCTGTACTTACAGCTGCCCATTTTCTTCCATGCTCTTTCACTTTTCTAAAATTGTGCTGGCCGGGCATGGTGGCTCATGACTGTAATCCCAGCACTTTGAGAGGCCGAGGTGGGTGGATCGCAAGGTCAAGAGTTTAAGACCAGCCTGGCCAAGATGGTGAAACCACGTCTCTACTGAAAATACAAAAATTAGCCAGGTACGGTGGCAGGCACCTGTAATCCCAGCTACTGGGGAGGTTGAGGCAGGAGAATCGCTTGAACCCAGGAGGCAGAGGTTACAATGAGCTGAGATCACATCACTGCTCCCTAGCCTGGATGACAGAGCCAAGACTCCGTCTCAAAATAAATAAATAAAGTTGTGCTGATGCTGAAAGCCTGTTGATACAAAGCATCAGCGTTTGGTCTGGAGTCTGGTCTTCTCCATGACTTTAAGTTCCACAGCTCTGGTAACTTATGCCCCAGGTCTGAGTAGTCTGGAAGACATTTCATCTGAAGCCTTTCTATGTGACTTTGGAGCTTATGTCTCTGTAATGTCCACACAACTCTGCTGGGAGATTATCATTTGCTTTTTGTGTTTCCATACAGCCCTGCATCCTTATCTTCCTTTGGACCACCAGGCTGTTCTCCTTTACTCCAGCGTGGAATAAGCATTTCTGGTCACATGGGAAAGTGTTTTAAGGGAAGGCAATAGATAGGATTTAATTCATTAATTTTTTTATTTTTGAGATGGAGTCTTGCTCTGTCACCCAGGTTGGAGTGCTGTGGCATGATCTTGGCTCAATGCAACCTCTACCTTCTGGGTTCAAGCGATTCTTCTGCATCAGCCTCCCAATTAGGTGGGATTACAGGCGCCTGCCACCACACCTGGCTAGTTTTTGCATTTGTTAGTACAGATGGGATTTCGCTATGTTGGCCAGGCTGGTGTCAAACTCCTGACCTCAGTCAATCTGACTGCCTCGGCCTCCCAAAATGCTGGGATTACAGCTGTGAGCCACTGCTCCCAGCCTATATAGGATTTACAAGGAGGTTGAACCACCATTATTTGAAATTATGGGAAAAGGCCAAAATAAAAAAGATCAAATTGGTGAAAATCATAAAATATATCTTTAAAATATAATGAAAAATGACCCTGAAGCATATGACAATCAGTTAGGTTGAGTCATCACGTTCTAAGTCAAAAAAGCTCAAAGGCTTTTGTGATAACTGTTGGCCTCCTAAGAACCCTGAACCTTAACACTGAGTTTCCCTCTCCCGTTGGCTATGATCCCAGTGTGTGTGAAAGGCTCTCCACCCAGCTCCTTCCCCACTGAGCTGGACTGCTACAATCCATGCGGTTTTCAACACAGTGGGTTTCTCTTCCTTGCCAACAACAGGTTGATTCAACAAACAACCCCATCAAAAAGTGGGTGAAGGATATGAACAGACACTTCTCAAAGGAAGACATTTATGCAGCGGGCAAACATGAAAAAAAGCTCATCATCACTGGTCATTAGAGAAATGCAAATCAAAACCACACTGAGATACCATCTCAGGCCAGTTAAATGTCAATCATTAAAAGCCCAGGAAACTGCAGGTGCTGGAGAGGGTGTGGAGAAACAGGAATGCTTTTACACTGTTGGTGGGAGTGTAAACTAGTTAAACTGTTGTGGAAGACAGTGGCGATTCCTCGTGGATCTAGAATTATAAATACCATTTGACTCAGCAATTCCATTACTGGGTATATACCCAAAGGATTACAAATCATTCTACTGGATGTGGGGTGTGAGTAGCAGTGTCCAGGGCTGCACAGGGTAGCGGGGCCTTGGGCCTAGACAGGAACCATTGTTTCCTCCTAGGCCTCTGGACCTGTGATAAGAGGGGCTGCCACAAAGGTCTCTGAAATGCCTTTGAGGATTTGTCCCCATTGTCTCGGCTGTTAGCACTTGACTTGTTTTTACTTGTGCAAATTTCTGCAGCCTGCTTGCATTCCTCCCCTGAAAAGGGGCTTTTCCTTTCTACCACGTGGTTAGTTTGCAAATGTTTCTAAGCTTTTATGCTCTGCTTTCCCTTTAAATATAAGTTCCAACTTTAGGTCATTTCTTTTTTTTTTTTTGAGACGGAGTTTCGCTCTTGTTACCCAGGCTGGAGTGCAATGGCGCCATCTCGGCTCACCACAACCTCCGCCTCCTGAGTTCAAGCAATTCTCCTGCCTCAGCCTCCTGAGTAGCTGGGACTACAGGCACGAGCCACCATGCCCAGCTAATTTTTGTATTTTTAGTAGAGACGGGGTTTCACCATGTTGACCAGGATGGTCTCGCTCTCTTGACCTCGTGATCCACCCGCCTCGGCCTCCCAAAGTGCTGGGATTACAGACGTGAGCCACCGTGCCCGGCCCTGTCTTCATCTTTTCACTTTTAATCTATCTGAATCTTTAATATGGGTTTCTTCTAGACAGCACATAATGAATCCTGCTTTAAACCATGCTGACAATCTCTGTCTTTTAACTAGTGTGTGTGGACTTTCCCATTTAAATTTATTATTGACATAGATGGGCTAAAATTTCTCTCTTGCTATTTTACATTTGCTTCTTTTTTCTTTTCTTTTTTTTCTTTCTTTTTTCTTTTTCTGACACAGAGTCTTGCTCTGTTGCCCAGGCTGGAGTACAGGGGTGTGATCTTGGATCACTGCAACCTCTGCTTCCCGGGTTCAAGCAATTCTTGTGACTCAGCCTCCTGAGTAGCTGGGATTACAGGCATCTGCCACCACAACCAGTTAATTTTTGTATTTTTAGGAGGGATGGCGTTTTGCCATGTTAACCAGGCTGGTCTTGAACTCCTGACCTCATGTGATCTGTCTACCTCAGCCTCCCAAAGTGCCTGGGATTACAGGTGTGAGCCACCGTGCCCAGCCTTTTGCACCTTTTTTGTTTCTCTTTTCCTGTCCTGTTTTGTATTAATCAAGCATTTAAAATTATTCAATCTTCTATTTTAATTTTATATTTATTTTAATATTTTTATTGCCCACCTTTAATGAATTAATGATTCTACACTCATATAATATCATGCTGCATTTCATGGGTACAGTAATCTCCGTAATATATCTGCAACGCCTTTCTCTCTGTCATCAGTTTTGCTACTGCTGTCATACTCTCTCCTGTTTTATATACTAAAAATACAAAACATTTTGCTATTTTTTGCTTTACGCAGTCAGTTACCTTTTTTTTTTTTTTTTTTTTTTTTTTGAGACAGAGTCTCACTCATCACCAGGCGCCAGGCTGGAGTGCAGTGGCGCGACCTCGGCTCACTGCAACCTCCGCCGCCCAGATTCAAGCAATTCTCCTGCCTCAGCCTCCCGAGTAGCTGGGAGTACAGGCACGTGCCACCACGCCCAGCTAAGTTTTTTTGTATTTTTAGTTGAGACGGGGTTTCACCATGTTGACCAGGATGGTCTCGATCTCTTGACCTCGTGATCCGCCCACCTCGGCCTCCCAAAGTGGTGGGATTATAGGTGTGAGCCACCACGCCCGGCGTCAGTTATCTTTTAGAATGAGTAAAAGTAAGTAAAAACCATGAACATATTCCATTTCCAGCACCCCTTTCTCCTCTGTAAAGACCTAGGTTTCAATCTGATATTATATTCTTACTGCCCAAAAAACTTGCTTTAACATCTCTTAAATGGTTTATCTGCCAGCAAAACATTTCTTCAGGGTGTGTTTGTCTGAACAACGAAAGTTTCCTAATGCCTGAAGGCTGGTAGTGTTGCCCATCCTCACACAGATGAAAGTGATTTTTTCCTCAGTGGACATAGAGGAGAAGGATTTTATTTTTCTGTGGTAAAACGGAGAATTTATGGCCTGAGTGGAAAATACAAAGGAAAATGAAAGAATGTCACACCAGTCCAGTCCCCTGTTTCTCTCCTGAGCACACGCACAGGTGGAATGCTGGGAAAATTGTCCCTGGGAAGGTAATCTTCCTTAGAAGATGCTGCCAGCAGCCACTGTCCCCTCGTCAACTCTGCCCAGCTCTGCCAAGGCCATCTGGGAAAATCTGGGGCTAGGGCAGTGTACTCTGACCGAGGAGCAGTGGTGTGTTCCAGCTGCATCTGTGTACCTGAGCCTTCCAAGCTTAAATTTCCATCAACCTTTTCTATATAGCTGGGTCTCCCAGATTAGATATCCATTCAAACGGGTCCGTACACCTGGGCCTTCCAAGGTTACATCTTGATCCAGGAGCTCCTCTGACATGACTGCTGTTTCTGTCCCCTAGGATGCACCGTAATAGACACTTTTAAAGGTTTTTTTTTTTGAGACAGAGTCTCACTCTGTCACCAGGCGCCAGGCTGGAGTGCAGCGGCGCGACCTCGGCTCACTGCAACCTCCGCCTTCTGGGTTCAAGCAATTCTCCTGCCTCAGCCTCCCGAGTAGCTGGGACTACAGGCGCGCACCACCACGCCCAGCTAATTTTTTTGTATTTTTAGTAGAGACGGGGTTTCACCATGTTGGCCAGGATGGTCTTGATCTCTTGACCTCGTGATCCACCCGCCTCGGCCTCCCAAAGTGCTGGGATTACAGGCGTGAGCCACCGCGCCCGGCTTAAAGGTTCTTTAAAACATTTTTTGTGGCTGTCTCATGGGATTCATGGAGAATGAGCCTGAAGTGGAATAGATTTCTATAACTTGATCAAGACAGTTGCAAGTGGACAAAAATAAAAAGATTTCACCAGTATCTACAGCCTCTAGGGTTTCACAGTCCTGCCAGCTTGTAATCAGCCTTAACTCGTTTGGTAGATATTCTAGATCAGCTCTTCTAACAGGTGTCTGTTTGTCTTGACTCAGCCAAGTGGATATTCGTGTCCCTTCTTTCCCTGCAGACAATGTCTCTCTTTAGATTTTTTTTTTTTTTTTGAAATAGAGTCTGGCTCTGTCGCCCAGGCTGGAGTGCAGTAGCATGATCTTGGCTCACTGCAACCTCTGCCTCCCAGGTTCAGGATATTCTCCGGCTTCAGCCTCCCGAGTAGCTGGGATTACAGGAGTGTGGCATGAGCCACCACACCCAGCCCTCTCTTTAGATTTTAAGTTAGTTGTTTTCTCTCCAGCCCCAATTCTCTGTTGAGTTACACACACACATACACACACACACACACGCAAACGTAATTGGAAGTCAGTTCAGCACATATTTCGTTGTAAGGGTTAGAGCATGCTCTTTCGAGCTCTTTCTATCCGAGGGATGAAGCCAGAAGTCCCAGGGAACCTTTTAGATGAGATAACAAGCCACTTTAACCTGGGTTTCCTCCTATTGCACCAGAAACATCCCACCATGGGAGCCTGGCTAAAGCCAGGCAGTGAGGATCCTGAGAGGTGGGAGACAGGAATCACGGAGGTTCTGTCAGTTCCTCTGACCTGCGGAACCCTAGGAAATCCCTTTGCCCCCTGAATGCTCATTTTCTTTCATTGGAAAACAATTTTTCCTCCATAGGCTGCTGTTTCCTCCCTTTGGTTCAGTTCTCCACCCTCCTGTTTACTAGTCTGGATATATTACTCTCTTCCAGTTTTTCCAGGCTTACCCAACTGCAAGTCCAAGTCTTTGACTCTCTCTGAAGCTCCACCCACTCAGCTCCTACTCTTAGTAAGACCTGCTCTTAATGAGCTGCAGAGGACTGCACTTTACTCAGCATCAGTAATTGCACTGTTCTCCGGCTAATGTAAAAGGTCATTACACCCAATATCAGGACTCTCAGCTGCCAGACCTGGAAGCTCTATTGAAAAATGCTCCAGGACAGTGGCGAGATGAGCGAATGCTTCTTATTTGAGGGACTCCGTATGCCTGCCGCCTTTACCAATGTGGAGACATTGTGCTTTGCCAGGGAAGAATTTTTGGTGAGAGATGATGATGTCATCATAGTAACCTACCCTAGATCAGGTAAGAAGAGTGCGTGTGTGAGGATATGTGCCTGTATATGCATGCCTATCCATGTGGGTCATATGTGTGTGTTCTTAGTAGGAAACCCATGGAAAATGTCTTTGTGCATAACCCAGTAGATAGTGATAATTTTTTATTGTGGTAAGAAATGCATCATATGAAATCTACCCTATTAAATTTTTGAAAGTGAACAGAATAGTATTGTTAACCACAGGTGTGTTGCTGTACAGGAGATCTTTAGAGCTTCTTCATCTTGTAGGACTGAAACCCTACATCCATTGCGTGGCAGCCCCTCATTTCCCCACCCAAACCCCTGACAACCACCATTTAGTTTCTGATTCTATGAGTTTGAGCGTTTCGGGTAGCTCATATGAGGCCATGCAGTATTTGTCCTTCTGTGACTGGCTGTTTTACTTACATCATGTCCTCAAGATTCAGCCATGTTGTTGCATGTGTCAGAAGTTCTTTCTTTTGAAAAAACTAAATAACATTTAATTGTATGTACATGCCAAATTTTCTTCATCCGTTCTTCCGTCAGTGAACATTTAGATGGTTCCCACTTCTTGGTTATTGTGAATTATTCTGCAGTGAACACAGGAGGGTAAATATCTCTTTGAAATCCTGTTTTCAGTTCTTTTGGATGAATACTCAGAAGTGGGATTGCTGGATCATCCTAGTTCTATTTTTAATTTTTTAATTTTAATTTTAATTTTTTGTTTTTTTAAGACGGGGTTTCACCATGTTGGTCAGGCTGGTCTTGAACTCCCGACCTCAGGTGATCCACCCGCCTTGGCCTCCAAAGTGCTTGGATTACAGGTGTGAGCCACCACGCCCGGCCTATTTTTATTTTTATTTTTATTTTTTTTTTTGAGACAGAGTTTCGCTCTTGTTACCCAGGCTGGAGTGCAATGGCGCGATCTCAGCTCACCGCAACCTCCGCCTCCTGGGTTCAAGCAATTCTCCTGCCTCGGCCTCCC
>PVKV010042401.1:0-10751 GCA_004027835.1 Alouatta palliata
CGCCCGGCCTAGGCTGTTTGTTTTTAAGAGACAAAGTTTTGTTCTGTCACCCAGGCTGGGGTAC
The DNA here is from genome assembly GCA_004027835.1 of Alouatta palliata. Taxonomy (NCBI): domain Eukaryota; kingdom Metazoa; phylum Chordata; class Mammalia; order Primates; family Atelidae; genus Alouatta; species Alouatta palliata. Next base: position 65 of record PVKV010042401.1, read on the forward strand.
AGTGGCAGAATCGCAGCTCACTGTGATCTCAAACTCCTGGGGTCAAGCTATCTTCCCAACTCAGCCTCCCTCGGAGCTGGGACTACGGTGAGCTGTGATTGAGCCACTGCTCCCAGGAAGCTATAGTGCACCACCATGCCCAGGTAATTTTAAAATTTTTTGAATAGATGGTGTCTTGCTATGTTGCCCAGGCTGGGTTTAAACTCCTAGGCTCAAGGCCTGTCAAAGGACTGGGATAACAGGTGTGAGCCACTGCACCCAGCCTCCAGGCTATTTGAAGAGAAGTCTTGAGTATCTACCTCAAAGAATTTAAATGAGAGAATGAATGTAAAACAGTTAGCATAGGACCTGATACTGAAATAATAATAGTTATAATACTATTGTTGCCAGGCACAATGGCATGCCTACTCCGGAGGCTGAGGTGCTAAGATTGCTTCAGCCCAGTTCAAGACCAGTCTGGGCAACACAGCAAGATTCCATTTATTAACCAAAAAAAAAGAAAAAAAAAGAAAAGGGAAAAAAAAGGATACCTCATTCTTGGTTCCACAGCAGCAGCCTCCAACAAGAATTTATCAAGCACTAAATCCATATATTGGTCCCAAACAACACTATCCAACCACCAACATACAAAACCAAAAAAAAAAAAAAATTTATTGCTGAGTCATCTTGGGGTTCCATAAAGGACCCCAAGCCTTGCTTGGAGTCTATAGCTTTGCCAGGACTCCCACGACATCAGGATAGACTGACGCACAGGGTCCTTTGGGTTCCAATTAGAGAACTATCTACTCTGATTCTGTTAATCTCATTAGTCCCTCCAGGTCACTTCTACTTCATCTGTCCGATACCTGCGGAAAAACAGAAAAAACAAGGTGGAGAACTAGCCCTTAACATCTTCTACTCTTCTCTGCCCTCATGTTCCTGGACTCTCTTCCCTGCTGATTTCTGTCTACATCCCAATAATCTACCCTACCAAGAGGTGAATCGCTCACCTCTGTGTAACCCCAGAATCACTGAGAGGGGTCCTGTGTCCAGCCTGAAACATCTCCCAGCCAGCCTGGGCTATCATGGCTCCATTGTCAATACAGAATCTGGGATGCAAAAGAGATACGAAAATTGGGATCTCAGGGTGGGAAATCACAATAACAGGAGAAGTGAAAAAGAAATCAAAGGGAAAGTGTCTTTACCTCTCATCTGTAGCAAAAAGCCGGGCTCCACGTTCCTGGCACATTGTCGCCATCATCTCCTGCAGCCTCACGTTACCTACAGTGAGGCAGGGAACAGGGTTAGCTCAGTTTTAGCTACTTCTTCGTGGTCCAGCAGAACACATCATGTGCACCTACTTTTTTAGAACAATGATGTAGGGGATCGGGGCAAGGATTGGGAAGCATACTCCAAACCCTTCATGATTTAGAGTATCAGGAGGAAGAGGCACAGTGCTAAGAACAGGAAAGAGAAACATTGTTTAACAGTACGTACACCCCACTCCTCCTACAATGAGGGCCTCCTGGGAGCCACAATGTGCCATGGCTCGCTCTGTGATCTCTACCAGCATTGCAAACACGGTTTCCTGTTGGGGACAGACAAGGAGAAAAGATCAGAGGGGCATCCTAGCTGGGTTCTGCTCTACTATATAAAAGCTCCTCCAGCCCCAGCTTTCTGCCCCAGCTTTTTAAGTCATTACCTGCAGGGAAAAACACAGATCTTCAGGAGTACACTCGCCTGTGGCCAGCATCCGATGGGCTACATCCTGCAATTAAAGAGAAAAACAAATGAATCAACAAATCATTTTGTTCTCACTTCAGACAATAAAAAAATAATCAATCCATCAATCAATCATGGTTTCGGGATTACATGAGAGCAAAAATTAATATATTTGGAGGATCACCATGTTTCACCACAATTCAAGTTACCAGCACATCCTGTACCACATTCCCTTCACTGGCATCATGGTATAGAATGAGCAGTATTCATTTAAGGTGCAGTAATTGCTTTTTGAATGCTTGTCCTGGCATCTCTCACCCCTTACCCTGCTTAAATTTTTACCTGTACTCATCACCATCTGACACTTCATTATTTTCCTCTTTCTCTTATCTCCCCTGCTCCCTAACTTGGAATCAAAGCTCCATGCAGGCAGGGATTTTTGTTTTGCTCGATGCTGCATCTCTACTATCTAGAACAGTACCTGGCACACCAAGATATTCAGTAAGTACCTTCTAAATCAATCTACCCAGCACATGATATGGACCAGCACTGTGCTATGTGAATACACTGTGCTATATGAAATACAATGGTAAGCAAAGCAGATATGCTTTATTTAAAAAGCACAAAAGTGCCTGTCTCATCACCTCTCTCACACTCACCTCAATGAAAGACAGGATCCCTGAGAATGAGACGTCCATCCCCTTTACGGTGTATGGCAGCTCAACTAGCTTCTTGCCTCTATGTGGGAATGAGTATACGAGGCACTAAGCCTACAGTCGGCTGGCTCCTCACCCTCCAAAGCCCCTCCCAAATTTTGTTAATATATACTGTATACGGGAAAATCCCTGAAGCCCCAGCAGCCAGCCTGCTTCCACCTTATGTCCCCTTACCGCTTTGCCATCTGTTCAATGTTGTATCCTGGACTTGGGTCATTAGAAATCTAGCAGAAGAAAAAAATAAGGAAGAAGTGAATGGAAGAGGATGAAATCAGATATGCAGGAAGCATAAGAAGTTCATTTACTATTTCCTCCCTCCACCTCCATGGTTTCCCTAAAATTCACCCACATTTTATGTTCTCTGCAGCCCCACTGGCTTACCTTCAGCACTCGAGCAAAACGATCCAGACAGTTACCCACTGCAATATCGATGGTTTCCCCAAAGATACGGTACCGATGTTCTGAGTATGCAATCACCTAAGGGTGACGAGGATGTCCATGAAACCCCACGTCTGTAAAGAGGATTATTTGACTTTGGGAGAAAAACACAGCAGAGGATCAACATGACCACCAGAGCTTCCAATAACAAGTGGGAAAAAAGTGTTTCCCAAATGGTGAACAGGTAATGTTTTAACAGCTCTGATTTGAGAAGGAATCTGTATACTCTAAGGATTCCAGGAGCAGATTCCTAATCTACAAGACAATCTAGGTCCAGGCAGAAATAGTCATTTCAAATACATATTTTTTTTTCTGGCTTAAAAGTTCCTGATATATCCCTTAAATGCAATCTTGACAGTAAGCAACAAGCTTTTCTGCTTGAAGGCAGAGAACAAGACTCCTTCTAAATTATCACACAGGGCAGGGGTATTTTTGTTTTTTTGAGACAGGCTCTCCCTTTGTCTCCCAGGCTGGAGTGGAGTGTTATGATCATAGCTCACTGTAGGCTCAACCTCCTAAGCTCAAAGGATCCTCCCACCTCAGCCTCCTGGGTACCTGGGCTATTATGTGTGGCTAATTTTTATATTTTTGTAGAGAAGGGGTCTTACTATGTTGCCCAGCCTGGTCTCAAACTCGTGGTCTCAAGTAAACTACCTGCTTCAGCCTTCCAAAGTGCTGGGATTATAGGTGTCAGCCACCATATCCAGCAGGGCACTGGTATTTAGAAACAAAAAGCAGAGCTGAAGAACTCAAAAATCTCATATGGAGTCAGACTAATGGCCCAGCCAAGTCAGCAGTGGCAATCCACTTAAGGTCATTTTTCTTTTCTTTCTTTTTTTTTTTTTTTTTTGAATACAGTCTTGCTCTGTTGTCCAGGCTAGAGTGCAATGGTGTGATCACAGCTCACTGAAACCTCTGCCTCCCGGGTTCAAGCAATTCTCCTGCCTCAGCCTCCTAAGTAGCTGGGATTATAGGCGCCCACCACCACACCCCCCTAATTTTTTGTATTAAGGCCATTCTACATATGTGACCAACTTTTAACACAGAGAATATCTGTCACCTACCGACACATATGCTGCATACTTGTAACACCGAGGGCTTCCTAGGAACCATGAAGTCCCTTTGCCTTCCCAGTGCTGTCAGGGATTTCCTCCCTTTCTAATATAGATCTTTCTCGGCTGTCAAAAAGATAGTAACAAAAGGGGAAGGAAAAATCCTGCCTTTCTGCTTCTGCTATCCACTCCTCTCCACCTAATCACCCTCCTGTTTCTTACACCTAAGCAAGCAGCAAAAGAGAAGAGGAAGACAAAATCACTCCTTTTCATCAACTCTCTTTGACTCCATTATACTTCCACAACCCAAGTCCTTAACTTTGTATGTCATCCTGCAGGCCTCAACCAACTACTTGCCCTCTACCTGCTGAAGTTTCCACACGGTCTTCATGGGAAACATGTGTCTCATCTTCTAGACACAACCCTTTCATGAGGTGGGGAAAATGCTGAACTATTTCTAACGATAAGTGTTCTGTTGGAAAGGAATCCAATCCCAACCTTAAAAAGGTCATATAAGGTATGCCAAACAACTTTAGCTTCACCTATAAATTTAAAATACCTTCTGGTCGGGCACAGTGGCTCACACCTGTAATCCCAGCACTTTGGGAGGCTGAGGCAGGTGGATCATCTGAGGTCAGGAGTTGGAGATCAGCCTGGCCAACATGGTGAAACCCTGTCTCGACTGAAAATAGAAAAAATTAGCTGGGGGTGGTGGCTCATGCCTGTAATCCCAGCTACTTGGGAGGCTGAGGCAGGAGAATTGCTTGAATCTGGAAGGCAGAGGTTGCAGTGAGCCAAGGTCGTGCCAATGCACTCCAGCCTGCACAATAAGAGCAAAGCTCCGTCTCAAATAAAATAAAATACCTTCTATAATTTCTAAAGTATTTTTAAAGTTATTTATATTTCTTACTTCTTAGAATAATAAGTCTATATAATCATCCCTCATTAATATAAAAACATGTAGTTGCCCTAAAATAATAAATCAGGTAGTGTCCCTTAGTTTTAATTGCTAAGATTTACAGACAAAATAAGCTTCAAAATAATGCAAGATCGTTCTTTCAGATATTCATTATTTTGAAGGTTTAATCCTTACCATTCATTTCTTTCCTGAAGTAGAAATTCCTAATCTTTATAATCAGATATAAAGTCTGATGATAATCAGACAAGTCATCTAATGTTCTGATCAGGCTGCCAAAATCTGCAATGTTACAAACTCTGTTGGGGGTTTTCTGGTTTACAGTATTTTAGGTTCAGATGAGCCCAGCTTTGTTCCTGACATTCCCATGACTCAGGTAGAACAAGGAAGACACTGGTTCGGTGCCTCAGAAGTTGAGAGGGAATGGGTATAGCACTCTAAATACCTGCGTATTTCCTCCACTGACATACAACACAGTTGGGCTGGTGGCTCCAGTGATGAGGCGGCCCATCTCAATGTGGCCTATACAGTGGTTCACACCCACCAATGGCTTATTCCACAGCTGGGCCACCGTACGAGCCACAACGGCCACAGAAACCAGTGGGGCACCCATGCCAGGGCCTAGGAGGATAGAAATGGAAGTTATAATCCTAGAGACTGGAAACAAAAAAAAAACAAGTGGGGGAAGTAAAGGATGTGAGGTGGGGTAGGAGTACGAGTGATGGCAGAGGTAAGGTGTTGGCTATTTTGACCTAGCCAGGTTGCAGGTATATTCCTCCATCGTTGACCACTCGCCCAGCCATACCCTTGGTGTATGCAATGCAGTCGATATCCTGGGAGGTTAATCCAGACTCTGTTAGTGCCTCCTGTAGTACATCTAGGATGACAGCTCGGTGATGCCTGGCTGTGTCACCTGGAAGGAATCCTAGAAAATGAACAGAGGTCAGAGATCACAGGGCTTTTCTGTAGCAAAGATAGGTAGGAAGTTAAAGAAAGCAGCAGGAGTTTTAGTGATGTAGGGAGAGACCTTTCACTTTCCTTAAGCACCCTCTCTTCCAGGTTTTCAGATATATACTCTTTCCGGCTTCTACATAGGCCATTCAACTTTCAGAAATGCTATTCTTCCTACCCAACTCCTACTCAGCCTTCAGGACTCAATGCAAGTGGTATCTACCTCATATCCTTTGGTGATCTTCTTTCTCTGTGACCCTACAGAACTCTATGGATGACGATGTCATTTATTTAACATAACAATTATAGCATTATAATTTTCTATGGTTTGCTCATCTTTTTTTTTAAAACATATATATAATTTTTCTTTTAAAGACAGGGTTTCACCATGTTGGCCAGGCTGGTCTTGAACTCCTGACCTTAGGTGATCCGCCCGCCTCAGCCTCCCAAAGTGCTGAGATTACAGGCGTGAGCCACCGCACCCGGCCTGGTGTGCTCATCTTAATCATAAGTATCTCAAAGCACTGAGTATTTTATTTATCTTTGTATTCCCAGTGCCCAAGTGTCTAGAGGAGTGAATGCTAAACATACATATATATTTCTAATGAGTAATCTGTCACAATATCACCTGTTTAGGGAGGCTTTTCAGATACATGCAAGTCAGTCGCTCTCTCCGAGGGGCGAGTAGGCAAGATATGATAGCTTACTAAAAATATCAATTAAAAGTTGTAATGTGTTTGGTACTTTCATCTAATCTTCAAGATTTAATGATACAGGTGTTATTCCCATTTTAAAAACAAAGACCAGGCCCCGGCGGTGGCTCAGCCTTGTAATCCCAACACTTTGGGAGGCTGAGTTGGGAGGATCACCTGAGGTCAGAAGTCCCAGACCAGGTTGGCCAACATGGTGAAACCTTGTCTCCACTAAAAAAATAAAAATTAGCTGGGCGTCGTGGCACACACCTGCAGTCCTAGCTACTTGGGAGGCTGGGATAGAAGAGTCGCTTGAACGTGGAAGGCAGAGATTGCAGTTGAGCCGAGATCGTGCCATTGCACTCCAGCCTGGGCGACAGAGCAAGACTCTGTCTCAAAAAAAATTAAATTAAAAATTTTAGAAAAGCCAGGTGCAGTGGCTCACGCCTGTAATCCCAGCACTTTGCGAGGTGAGGTGGGCAGATCACGAGGTCAGGGGTTCAAGACCAGCCTGACCAACATGGTGAAACCCAGTCTCTACCTAAAAATACAAAAATTAGCCGGGCGTGGTGGTGCACACCTGCAATCCCAGCTACTTGGGAGAATTGCTTGAACCCGGGAGGCGGAGGTTGCGGTGAGCGGAGAGCGCGCCATTGCATTCCAGCCTGGGCGACACAGAGACTCCATCTCAAAATAAAATAAAATTAAAATTAAAATTAAAAATAAAGACCAAATGTCCAGAACATAAATACTTAATATGAATATTGCAAAGCCAGCCAATTCTGTCTGGCATGTAAGCTGGGAGTCTTTTCCACTCTCTTCTCTCTCCCCATTCTATTTTTTAAAAAGGATTTTTTTTTAAAGGAGTATATATTCAGGGTAACTGGAATCTACACTCCTACTAAGCATTTTTAAACAGAATATTTCGAATCCATCTCTATTACACTGTTTATCATGCTGCAGAATAAACATCTATTTGTATATCTGATTGCACAACAGAATCATAACATCTATTTCTAAACGCTTAGCATATAAAATGCGCTCAATAAAAGGTAAACTAACTTATCAGATCCACGTCCAAGTGCCTGTACCTCTTCTAGTTATCAGCCTTGTGATGTAAATAAAGTCACATAATTTCCCTGAGACTCGGATCAAAAGCTGCAAGAACGGACAATGCACCCAAGGCCCCACTTAACTAGTATTTAGGAAGATGGAAGACTAATTCCGTGCAGGGAAGTGCGCGGAAAAGTCTCAAGTCCCCTACTCACTCACCTGTGCCCGGAGGCGTGACATAAGTCCGCCGCGGGTTCGCCAGCACCTTGCCATCCCGCACCACTCCCACGCCAATCTTATTGGCGCTGCCTTCAAAACCGAGCACCGCCGGCATGGCGGAGCCTGGGAGAAAACGCCGACAAGACTCCTAGCAACGTAAGGAGTGGAGGCCCTCACTAGCCCGCGATAGGCGGCAGCTTTCCCGAGCACAGAGGAAGAAGGCGAGACCGCAGATGGCACTGGGAGAGACACCGCAGACTCCCGCAAGCGGAGACCCGCCAAGGCCCCTCCAGGGACCTGTCTTCCTAACTGCCGGGGACGCCAAGCCGCCTCTGTGCTTTACATTCCTATCCGTTTTTCTATCCCTTTCCCATGGTCCAGTCCAGACTTCTCCATTGCTTTTTCCCCTCTTTCTCAGCGTTAGGATCTTTAGCCACACTCACAGAACACGCCGTGCATCGGGCACAATGATAAACACCCCGAAGGAGGGTTGGGTCCTTAAGTCTCCTGGGGAGAAGGGAGGCTAGGCCAAGATTCTCCGTCACGTGGTGTCAGACAGACCAATCACGCGCATTCTTCGGCCACGTGACTCGGGTCGCGTGACCAGGTCCGCTACCCACGTGGTGGCTCAGCGTGCACCTTTCTTTGTGCTGCTTTTAGACCGGTGCAGATACGCGGTTGCACTTTTGCTCGTAAAAGGGGCTTCGCTGGCAGTCTGAACGGCAAGTTTGAGTCAGGATCCTTAAGATCCTCAGTTGTCTGGAGGGCAGATCTCGCGAGTAGGGTACAAGGCACTATGAAATGATCTTGTTACGTGGGTGAAGGGCTGAAGGGCCTATGATGCACCGAGGCGGGGAAAGGATTTAGAAATAATATGGTTTGAAAAGCGGGACCTGGTGCGGGGACGCTCTAGGGAGGAGTCTTCCCAGTTTTAGCTGGTGTCATTTCTTTGCGTCTGTAGGCAACGCGGTAAAAATACTCCTTTGGTGGGCGACGCGGTACAGGTGCCGCCGAAGGGCGTTCGTTACGGGAATGCCGAAGCGTGGGAAAAAGGGAGCGGTGGCAGAAGACGGGGAAGAGCTCAAGACGGGTAAGAGAATGAAATGAGCCCCTCTTCCTAGAAGCTGCGGCGGGAATTCCCTTGATAACGGTAACTACGGGCCGCTCATTTTTGCAGGGGTTTGTGAAGAAGTCGCGGTAACCGCACACTTTCGTTGGGTCTAAAGTTAACGCCGGATCGAGGTTGGAAACCAGCAACTTTTTGTCACTATATATTACTCATTTTGTAGAGCCAGAGGCCAAGAAGAGTAAAACGGCCGCAAAGAAAAACGACAAAGAGGCAGCAGGAGAGGGCGCAGCCCTGTATGAGGACCCCCCAGATCAGAAAACCTCACCCAGTGGCAAACCTGCCACACTCAAGATCTGCTCTTGGAATGTGGATGGGCTTCGAGCCTGGATTAAGAAGAAAGGATTAGATGTGAGTGGAATTTAAGGATGGGAAGAGTTTTTTTTTTCTTTTTTTTAAATATCATTTTCTACTTTGGTAGAGATACTCTTTAGTATTGAATGATCTTAGGGTTTAGTCACCCCTTTTTTCCGTTTAGCCTTCAGGTTGTTTTGTTTTTCTCCTGCGCGGGGGAGCTATATGTGGGGCTTCCCCACGTTTTGCCAGTTCTATTTCCTAAATGTCCCTTTCTTCACTTCCATTGCCATTTTCGTTTAACGTTCTCTCTTCCCAGAATGTTGCAAAAACCTCTTTGCTATACTTCCTCCATTTTATCTTCAGCATGTCCTCCATTCCATTAACTACAGCTTAAAAATCTGAGCTTGCTATCCACTGCCTATAGAAAAAACACAATCTCCTTAGTATAGCATGTAATACTTTATCTCCCTCTATTAGTTTTCATTTATATAGCTTGTAATTGTTTAAATGTTGTACTACTTGACTTGAACTCCTTAGGCCAAGGGACTGTTTAACCTGTGCACATCTATGACTTAGCACATATTCAATAAATGTTCTGCTGAATTGATATGTTTTCTACCTTTTCACTTACAGTGGGTGAAGGAAGAAGCCCCAGATATACTGTGCCTTCAAGAGACTAAATGTTCAGAGAACAAACTACCAGCTGAACTTCAAGAGCTGCCTGGACTCCCTCATCAATACTGGTCAGCTCCCTCGGATAAGGAAGGGTACAGTGGCGTGGGCCTACTTTCCCGCCAGTGCCCACTCAAAGTTTCTTATGGCATAGGTGAGACCCTATTAATTCCTAATGCCTGAGCTCTTCAAAACCAATTGCTAATTGTCCCCCTCTGCCCCACCTCTTGATTACTTTCTCTTTTCTTACGGTTTTTTATGCTAATTCTGTTTCATCATTTCTGTAGGTGAGGAGGAGCATGATCAGGAAGGCCGGGTGATTGTGGCTGAATTTGACTCTTTTGTGCTGGTAACAGCATATGTACCTAACGCAGGCCGGGGTCTGGTACGACTGGACTATCGGCAGCGCTGGGATGAAGCCTTTCGCAAGTTCCTGAAAGGCTTGGCTTCCCGCAAGCCCCTTGTGCTGTGTGGAGACCTCAATGTAGCGCATGAGGAAATTGACCTTCGCAACCCCAAGGGAAACAAAAAGAATGCTGGCTTCACGCCACAAGAGCGCCAAGGCTTTGGGGAATTACTGCAGGCTGTGCCACTCGCTGACAGCTTTAGGCACCTCTACCCCAACACAGCCTATGCCTATACCTTTTGGACTTACATGATGAATGCTCGATCCAAGAATGTTGGTTGGCGCCTTGATTATTTTTTGTTGTCCCACTCTCTGTTACCTGCATTGTGTGACAGCAAGATCCGTTCCAAGGCTCTCGGCAGTGATCACTGTCCTATCACCCTATACCTAGCACTGTGACACCACCCCTAAATCACTTGGAGCCTGGGAAATAAGCCCCCTAAACTAC
>PVKV010042402.1:0-10755 GCA_004027835.1 Alouatta palliata
GCAAGGAGTGGCCTAAGCCTTCTTTCTGACACACTGCCACGGGAAACTCCTCCTTTGCCAAATCTCAGGAACCCATCGGCATTCAACGGTGAAGGTCACAATTACGTGACGAGAAAGAGAGCGGGAAAGTAGAGAGAATAATCAGAGACAGAGAGACATACGCGAGCACACACTCAAACACACACACACACACACACACACCCCGCACCACACAGACAAGCAGAAGTGGCACAGTTAACACTCATCCGCAGGTAGTCCCTAAGACTGCAGGGTTCTGCTCTTCACCACTAACAACCCTTCAGTGAGAGTGAGAGAGCAGCCCATGGGCACACAGAAAGCCGTGTACGTGTACGCGAGATAACCAGGGCAAGACATATGGGGAGACTCACCTGTACTCCCTTGGTACAGGCCTGAGGCTGGGATTCAACGCTGCTCTCCTAGAGAAGCCTCCACCTGAGATTTTTTCCTACTGGTCGACCCACTGTGAATCCTGGTCTCTGAAGACTATCCTGTGGCGGTCCTGGCGAGGAGAGGCCTAGGCCTTGTTTCTGACACACTGCCACAGGAAGCTTCTCCTTTGCCAAGTCTCAGGATCCCGTCACCATTCAATCGTGAATGTCACAATCCCCTGAGGAGCGGCTTGTGCCCTGTGCATGCGCATTGGTGAGGATGACTCGCACCTGGCTGTGGAAACTGAGGCTGTAGCATCTTGCAGAAATGGCCCAGGCAGGGAGGACTGCAGTGGTGGTGGCGGGGAGTGAAAGCAGCAGGTTTGGGGAGCCGGGGGAAACAGGTGTATGTACAACATAGCCGGGGTCAAACCCATAAGACTCCTGTCCTCAGGACGACCTTCAGTGCTCTTCTGCTTTGGTTCCTGGCTTCAGGGTGCCTGATGGGCTCTCCCCATTCCTCTTGGAATCCGATTTTGGATCCCACCAGGTAAGCAGGGATGGGGTTACAATGGAGAGAAGTGGGAAGGGACTCACTGGGGCACAGAAAGATCTCAGGGACCTCAAGGCTTGGTTTCCCCACCCCGCCACCCGGGTGGCAAAAGCAGCAGGTTTGGGGAGCCATGGGAAAAGGGCATATGTGTGACAAAGCTGGGGTCAAATCCATAAGACTTGTCAACAGGACCTACTCCAGCGCTCTTCTGCTTCGCCTCCTGGAGGAAGAAAATCTTCAGGGTGCCCGATGGGCTCTCCCCACTCCACGTCGGATCCGATTTTGGATCCTACCGGGTAAGCAGGGATGGGGTTACAATGGAGAGGGGCGGGAAGGGCCTCACTGGGGCACAGAAAGATCTTAGGAACATCAAGTCATGGTGTCCCCACCCCACCACCCAGGTGGCAAAAGAAGGAGGTTTAGGGAGCCGTGGGAAACGGGCATAGGTGCGACAAAGTTGGGGTCAAATCCATAAGACGTTTCTCCACAGGACCGCCTCCAGCGCGCTTCTGCTTCGGCTCCTGGAAGAGGAGAACCTTCAGAGTTCCCATCGGGTTCTCCACACTCCTCTTCAGATGTGATTTTAGATCCCACTGGGTAAGCAGGGATGGGATTACAATGGAGAGGGGTGGGAAGGGCCTCACTGGGGAACAGAAGCATCTCAGGGACCTCAAGGCATGGTGTCTCTACCACACCAGCCATCACGTACCACTGATGCAACAAACCCTGCACCCAGCAAAACCCAGTCCCCTTGTCTCGCTCCCTGGTATCCATGCCAGCCAAAAGATTTAGTGTTTCAAGGGACTTTCCCCAGGGGCATAATGAGGGAAGGCACTCAAGAACGAGAGAAGTAGTGTAGGGGAATTACAATGGCACCTTTTGGAGAAGCCACAGGGCAGACAGGCAGACATCCAGTGGGATGTGGAGACTGAGAAAGCTTCCCTGTCCCAGACAGGTATGGAAGCACGCAGCTCCATCTTCATCGCACCTGCTCAATCATCCAGAAACAGGTTTGGAGGAGAAACAGACAGGAAACGGATCCTCACGAACTTCCTCCCTGCTGGACTGGGAAGTGTTCTATGTTGAAGACACTGAGCCACACCAGGAAGCCTCTAGGCTTCTCAGAAAAAGGGCAGACAGAGAAAGAGGGAGGACAGAGCATAGGCCAGAGTCCAGGCCAAATATAGCACAATGCATCCCAACACGCATCCGGGGAGGAGTGCCAAATGGTTGACTTGGCCAGACAGGACAGCGTTGGAGTGACAGAGATGCTTGCTACATCCCGTTCTTGGCATCCTTGTGGTTCCCGTGGGGAGCTGTGGCTAGATTTCTCAATGAGGTTATGGGTGAGAGAAGTGAGAACTGTCTTCTTTGAGGTGGCTGGGATACCCTCCTGCAGGTGGACAATGAGCTGTGCTGAGGCTTTTGTCATTGGCTGGGGTGTGATCGTCTTGTTCCACAGAAAGAGGCTTCTCAGGATCGGGCGGGGGGGATTGAAACATATGGTGGCCCGATGCATCTCCCTCTCCACGTTGCCCATGCCTCCCCTCAAAAAAGCCAGCTGGAATTACCAGGGAAACGACTGACAACCAGTCACAGGACCCAGGTCAGGAAGCAGGGAGAGGCTCCTCAAAAGAAAGGCTGTGGTGCAAGAAACCGCTCTCTGGCACACAGGGCCATGCATCCCAACACGCACACACAGATGCACAGAGAGAGAGAAGGAGAGCGCGAAAGGAGAGAGAGAATAATCAGAGACAGGGAGACATACACGAGCACACACTGAAACACACACACACACAAAACACCACACACAGACAAGCAGAAGTGGCACAGTAACACCAAGCCGCAGGCAGTCCCTGAGGCTACAGGGTTCTGCTCTTCACGACTAACAACCCTCCGGTGAGAGAGAGCAGCCCATGAGCACACAGAAAGACCTGTAAGTGTACGCGAGATAAACAGGGCAAGACATTTTGGGACACTCACCTGTACTCCCTTGGCACAAGCTTGAGGCTGGAATTCCACGCTGCTCCCCCGGCGAACCCTCCACCTGAGATTTTGCCCTCCTGGTCGACCCACTAGAAATCCTGGTCTCTGAAGACTATCCTGTGGAGGTCCTGGCGAGGAGAGTCCTAAGCCTTTTTTCTGACACACTGTCACAGGAAGCTTCTCCTTTGCCAAGTCCGAGGATCCCGTCGGCATTCAATCGTGAACGTCACAATCCCCTGAGGAGCGGCTTGTGCCCTGTGCATGCGCATTGGTGAGGACGACTCACACCTGGCTACAGAAACTCAGGCTGTAGCCCCTTGCAGAAATGGCCCAGGCAGGGAGGACTGCAGTGGTGGTGGCGGGGAGTGAAAGCAGCAGGTATGGGGAGCCATGGGAAACGGGTGTATGTACAACATAGCCCAGGTCAAACCCATAAGACTCCTGTCCTCAGGACCTTCTTCAGTGCTCTTCTGCTTTGCCTCCTGCTTCAGGGTGCCTGACGGGCTCTCCCCATTCTTCTTTGAATCTGATTTTGGATCCCACCGGGTAAGCAGGGATGGGGTTACAATGGAGAGGGGCGGGAAGGACCTCACTGGGGCACAGAAAGATCTCAGGGACCTCAAGGCATGGCTTCCCCACCCCGCCACCCGGGTGGCAAAAGGAGCAGTTTGGGGAGCTGTGAGAAACGCGCATATGTGTGACAAAGCTGGGGTCAAATCCATAAGACTCTTGTCCACAGGAGCGCCTCCAGCACTCTTCTGCTTCCGCTCCTGGTGGAAGAAAAGATTCAGGGTGTCCAATGGGTTCTCCCCACTCCTCTTCGGATCCTATTTTGGATCCCATCAGGTAAGGAGGGATGGGCTTAAAATGGAGAGGGGTGGGAAGGGCCTCACTGGGGAACAGAAAGATCTCAAGGACCACAAGGCATGGTGTCCCCACCCCAGCACCCATGTGGCAAAAGCAGAGGTTTGGGGAGCCATGGGAAACGGGCATATGTGCGACAAAGCTGGGGTCAAATCCATAAGACTCTTGTCCTCAGGACCGCCTCCAGTGTGCTTCTGCTTCAGCTGCTGGTGGAGAAGAAGCTTCAGGGTGCCCCATGGGCTCTCCCCATTCCGTTGCAGATCCAATTTTGGATCTCACTGGGTAAGAAGGGATGGGATTACAATGGAGAGGGGTGGGAAGGGCCTCACTGGGGAACAGAAAGATCTCAAGGACCACAAGGCATGGTGTTCCACTCCATACCCGGCAGGTACCCTTGATGAAACAAGCCCTACACCGAGCCAAACCCAGTCCCTTTGGCTCGCTCCCTGGCATCCATGGCAGCCAAAAGATTTGGTGCTTGAAGGCACTTTCCCCAGGGGCATAGTGATGGATGGTCCTCAAGAATGAAAGGAGTGCTGGTGAATTGCAACAGCACCTTTTGGAGAAGCAAGAGGGCAACCACGCAGCCATCCAGTGGGACATGGAGACTGAGAAAACTTCCCTGTCCTGGGCAGGTATGGAAGCCCACAGCTCCATCTTCATCACACCTGCTCAATCATCCAGAAACAGGTTTGGAGGAGAAACAGACAGGAGACGGATCCCCACGAACTTCCTCCCTGCTGGACTGGGAAGTGTTCTATGTTGAAGACACTGAGCCACACCAGGAAGCCTCTAGGTTTCTCAGAAAAAGGGCAGACAGAGAAAGAGGGAGGACAGAGCATAGGCTAGAGTCCAGGCCAAATATAGCACAATGCATCCCAACACGCATCCAGGGAGGAGTGCCAAATGGTTGACTTGGCCAGACAGGACAGCGTTGAAGTGACAGAGATGCTTGCTACATCCCGTTCTTGGCATCCTTGTGGTTCCCGTGTGGAGCTGTGGCTAGATTTCTCAATGAGGTTATGGGTGAGAGAAGTAAGAACCGTCTTCTTTGAGGTGGCTGCGCTACTCTCCTGCAGGTGGACAATGAGCTGTGCTCAGGCTTTTTTCCTTGGCTGGGGTGTGATCCTCTTTGTCCTGAGAAAGACGCCTCTCAGGATGGGGAAGTGACTGAAACATATCATGGCCCTATGCATCTCCCTCCCCACATTGCCCATGTCTCCCCTGATAAAAGCCAGCTGGAATTGCCAGGGAAACTACTGACAACCAGTCACACGACACAGGCTGAGACGCAGGCAGCGGCTCCTCAAAGGAAAGGTTGCGGAGCAAGAAACAGCCCTCTGGCACACAGGGCCATGCATCCCAACACAAACACACAGATGCACAGAGAGAGAGAAGGAGAGCACGAAAGCAGAGAGAGAATAATCAGAGACAGAGAGGCATACACAAGCACACACACACTCACACACACACACACACCACCACACGCAGACATGCAGAAGTGGCACAGTGACACCCATCCCCAGGCAGTCCCTGAAGCTACAGGGCTCTGCTCTTCACAACTGCAACCCTCCAGTGACAGTGAGAGAGCAGCCCATGAGCACACAGGAAGACGTGTACTCAATATAACCAGGGCGAGACAGTTTGGGAGACTCACCTGTACTCCCTTGGCGCAGGCCTGAGGCTGGAATTCCAAGCTGCATCCGCGGCGATCCCTCCACCTGAGATTTCTTCCTCCTTGTCAACGCTCTGCGAATGCTGGTCAACCCACTGCGAATCCTGGTCTCTGAAGACTATCCTGCGGAGGTCCTGGCGAGGAGAGGCCTAAGCCTGGTTTCTGACACACTGCCACAGGAAGCCTCTCCTTTGCCAAGACTCAGGAACCCCTCGCTAGTCAACGGTGAATGTCACAATCCCCTGAGGAGCAGCTTGTGCCTTGTGCATGCCCAGTGTGTGAGGCTGACTCACACCTGGCTCTGGGAACTCAGGCTGCAACCCCCTGCACAAATAGCCGAGGCTGTGAGGACCGCAGTGGTGGTGGTGAGTAGTGAAAGCAGCAGGTTCGGGGAGCCGTGGGAAATGGGTGTATGTGCAACATAGCCGGGGTCAAACCCATAAGACTCCTGTCCTCAGGACCTCCTTCAGTGCTCTTCTGCATTGGCTCCTGGCTTCAGGGTGCCTGATGGGCTCTCCCCATTCCTCTTCAAATGCAATATTGGATCCCACCAGGTAAGCAGGGATGGGGTTACAATGAAGAGGGGCGGGAAGGGCCTCACTAGGGCACAGAAAGATCTCAGTGACCTCGGGGCATGTTTTTCCCACCCCAGCCACCCAGGTGGCAGAAGCAGCAGGCTTGGGTAGCCATGGGAAACAGGTGTATGTGTGACAAAGCTGGGGTCAAATCGGTAAGACTCTCGTCCTCAGCACCGCCTCCAGCACTCTTCTGTTTCTGTTCCTCGCAGAAAAAAAGCTTCAGGGTAGCTGATGGCCTCTCTCCACTCCTCTTCGGATCCGATTTTCAATCCCATCGGGTCACCAGGGATGAGATTACAAGGGAGAGGGGCAGGAAGGGCCTCACTGGGGAACAGAAATATTTCATGGACCTCAAGGCACGGTGTCCCCTCCACGCCACCCGGTAGGTACCCCTGATGGAACAACCCCTGCACCCAGCCAAACCCAGCCCCCTTGGTTCACTCCCTGGCATCCATGGCAGCCAAAAGATTCAATGCTTGAAGACACTTTCCTCAGGGGCATAGTGACGGATAGCCCTCAAGAAAGAAAGAGTGCAGGTGAATTGCAACAGCACCTTTTGGAGAAGCCAGAAGGCAGCCATGCAGCCATCCAGTGGGATGTGGAGACTAAGAAAACTTCCCTGTCCCTGGCAGGTATGGAAGCATGCAGCTCCATCTTCATCGCACCTGCACAATCATCCAGAAACAGGTTTGGAGGAGAAACAGACAGGAAACGGATCCCCACGAACTTCCTCCCTGCTGGACTGGGAAGTCTTCTATGCTGAAGACACTGAGCCACACCAGGAAGCCTCTAGGCTTCTCAGAAAAAGGGCAGACAGAGAAAGAGGGAGGACAGAGTATAGGCCAGAGTCCAGGCCAAATATAGCACAATGCATCCCAACACGCATCCGGGGAGGAGTGCCAAATGGTTGACTTGGCCAGACAGGACAGCGTTGGAATGACAGAGATGCTTGCTACATCCCGTTCTTGACATCCTTGTGGTTCCCGTGTGGAGCTGTGGCTAGATTTCTCCATGAGATTATGGGTGAGAGAAGTGAGAACTGTCTTCTTTGAGGTGGCTGGGATATCCTCCTGCAGATGGCAATGAGCTGTGCTGAGGCTTTTGTCATTGGCTGGGGTGTGATAGTCTTGTTCCACAGAAAGAGGTTTCTCAGGATCGGGGAGGGGATTGAAACATATGGTGGCCCGCTGCATCTCCCTCTCCATGTTGCCCATGCCTCCCCTCAAAAAAGCCAGCTGGAATTGCCAGGGAAACGACTGACAACCAGTCACAGGACCCAGGTCACGAAGCAAGGAGAAGCTCCTCAAAAGAAAGGCTGTGGTGCAAGAAACCGCTCTCTGGCACACAGGGCCATGCATCCCAACATGCACACACAGATGCACAGAGAGAGAGAAGGAGAGCGCGAAAGAAGAGAGAGAATAATCAGAGACAGGGACACATACACGAGCACACACTGAAACACACACACACACACACACACACACACAAACAACACCACACGCAGACATGCAGAAGTGTCACAGGGGCACCCATCCCCAGGCAGTCCCTGAAGCTACAGGGTTCTGCTCTTCACGACTGCAACCCTCCAGTGACAGTGAGAGAGCAGCGCATGAGCACACAGGAAGACGTGTACTCAAGATAACCAGGGCAAGACATTTGGCGAGACTCACCTGTACTCCCTTGGTGCAGGCCTGAGGTTGGAATTCCACGCTGCTCCCCCGGCGAACCCTCCACCTGAGGTTTTGCCCTCCTGATCGACCCACTAGGAATCCTGGTCTCTGAAGACTATCCTGTCCAGGTCCTGGCGAGGAGAGTCCTAAGCCTTGTTTCTGACACACTGTCACACGAAGCTTCTCCTTTGCCAAGTCCGAGGATCCCGTCGCCATTCAATCGTGAACGTCACAATCCCCTGAGGAGCGGCTTGTGCCCTGTGCATGCGCATTGGTGAGGATGACTCACACCTGGCTACAGAAACTCAGGCTTTAGCCCCTTGCAGAAATGGCCCAGGCAGGGAGGACTGCAGTGGTGGTGGCGGGGAGTGAAAGCAGCACGTATGGGGAGCCGTGGGAAACGGGTGTATGTACAACATAGCCCAGGTCAAACCCATAAGACTCCTGTCCTCAGGACCTTCTTCAGTGCTCTTCTGCTTCGGCTCCTGGCTTCAGGGTGCCTGACGGGCTCTCCCCATTCTTCTTGGAATCCCATTTTGGATCCCCCTGGGTAAGCAGGGATGGGGTTACAATGGAGAGGGGCGGGAAGGACCTCACTGGGGCACAGAAAGATCTCAGGGACCTCAAGGCATGGCTTCCCCACCCTGCCACCCAGGTGGCAAAAGGAGCAGTTTTGGGGAGCCGTGAGAAACGCGCATATGTGTGACAAAGCTGGGGTTAAATCCGTAAGACTCCTGTCCACAGGAGCATCTCCAGCACTCTTCTGCTTCCGCTCCTGGTGGAAGAAAAGCTTCAGGGAGCCAGATGGGCTCTCCCAACTGCTCCTCAATCCGAATTTGGATCCCACCAGGTAAGCAGGGATGGGATTGCGATGGAGAGGGGCGGGAAGGGCCTCACTGGGGATAAGAAAGATCTCAGGGACACTGAGCCACACCAGGAAGCCTCTAGGTTTCTCAGAAAAAGGGCAAACAGAGAAAGAGGGAAGACAGAGCATAGGCCAGAGTCCAGGTCAAATATAGCACAATGCATCCCAACACGCATCCGGGGAGGAGTGCCAAATGGTTGACTTGGCCAGACAGGACAGCGTTGGAGTGAGTGACAGAGATGCTTGCTACATCCCGTTCTTGGCATCCTTGTGGTTCCCGTGTGGAGCTGTGGCTAGATTTCTCAATGAGGTTATGGGTGAGAGAAGTGAGAACTGTCTTCTTTGAGGTGGCTGGGACACCCTCCTGCAGGTGCACAATAAGCTGTGCTCAGGCTTTTTTCCTTGGCTGGGGTGTGATCGTCTTGGTCCTCTGAAAGAGGCTTCTCAGGATGCCGGGGGGGGGGGGATATGGTGGCCCGATGCATCTCCCTCCCCATGTTGCCCATGCCTCCCCTCACAAAAGCCAGCTGGAATTGCCAGGGAAACAACTGACCACCAGTCACACGACCCAGGCAGAGACACAGGGAGAGGCTCCTCAAAAGAAAGGCTGTGGTACAAGAAACCGCTCTCTGGCACACAGGGCCATGCATCCCAACACGCACACACAGATGCACAGAGAGAGAGAAGGAGAGTGGGAAAGGAGAGAGAGAATAATCAGAGACAGAGAGACATACACGAGCACACTCTCACACACACACACAACACCACACACAGACAAGCAGAAGTGGCACAGTAACACCCAGCCACAGGCAGTCTCTGAGGATGTAGGGTTCTGCTCTTCACGACTAACAACCCTCCGGTGAGAGTGAGAGAGCAGCCCATGGGCACACAGAAAGACATGTACGTGTACGTGATCTCACCTGGGTAAGACATTTGGGGAGACTCACCTGTACTCCCTTGGCTCAGGCCTGAGGCTGGGATTCCGGGCTGCTTCCCCTGCGATCCTTCCACCTGCAGTTTCTTTCTCTTGGTCGACCCTCCGTGAATTCTGGCCTCCAGAGAGCATCCTGTGGCCGCCCTGGGGGGAGTGCCCTGAGTCTTGTTTCTGACTCACTGCCACAGGGTGCTCATCCTTTCCTATGTCTCAGGAACCCGTTGCCTGGCAACGGTGAACCTCACAATGACCGGAGGAGTGGCTTGTGCCTAGTGCATGAGCACTGGTGAGGCCAACTCGCGCCTGGCTCTGGGAACTCAGGCTGTGAGCACTTTAAGAAATGGTGGAGCTGAGGGGACTGTGGTGGCAGCTATCCAAGTAGGCAATGCGGTATCAAAGTCAAAACTCAACCTCTCCAGTGGAAGTTTGAAAGAATTCCTCTAATTGGACGAAAACATGAATTGGGCGTGAATAACTTCAAGGTTAAAATTCTGCTGCTGTTTACCTATAGGGATTCCTCCTTTGGTTCCCCTCCCATGGCAGCGTGGGAGCTCTCTCTCTCTCTTTTTTTTTTTTTCCCTCTCTCTCTCTGCCTAATAAATCACTCTCTGTTGAACTCTTTGGGTCCGCAATGTTTATTCAAAAGTTAAGCTTACCGTGCCTCCAACGCCTTTTTCCCCATTCCTGGGGTAAGAGAGTCTAAGGACACGGGCACATCCAAGTGGGAAACTGGGAGCATCTTTGAGACATTCCCTCTCCATCCCCCACTTACATTCCCAACTGAAGGTTAGTTCTTTACTGTAATAGACCTACATCATGCATTCTTTAGCATTCCTGTGGATAAAGATAGTTAATTTCTCTTCATCTTCACCTGGTAAGGCAGACAATGCACAGGACAATCATTTCTTAGGGATATACTGTAAAACCAACTTCTTTTTCAAATATAATCAAAGTGAACCTTTCACATGTTAATTCCCTAAGAAAACGACCTTGATATCATATGTAGATAATTTACTTCTCTGCTCAGAGTATAAGCAAGCCTCCATAGAGGATGGAATGTCTTTATCATAACAACTAACTTCAAAGGAATACAAGGTCTCAAAAGAAAAATTTCAGTTCTGTCAGAAACAATAAGATATTTAGGTCACCTAATATCAAAGGAAGGCCTTTTTATCAGTCTGGATAAAATGAAAGGAATACTAGTTTTCCCTACCCCCAAAACTAAGAAACAGTGGAGAGGT
>PVKV010042403.1:0-10758 GCA_004027835.1 Alouatta palliata
GGTGGCTCACGCCTGTAATCCCAGCACTTTGGGAGGCCGAGGCGGGTGGATCACGAGGTCAAGAGATCGAGACCATCCTGGTCAACGTGGTGAAACCCCGTCTCTACTAAAAATACAAAAATTAGCTGGGCATGGTGGCGTGCGCCTGTAGTCCCAGCTACTCAGGAGGCTGAGGCAGGAGAATTGCTTGAACCCAGGAAGGTGGAGGTTGCGGTGAGCCGAGATCGCGCCATTGCACTCCAGCCTGGGCAACAAGAGCGAAACTCCATCTCAAAAAAAAATAAATAAAATAAAATTTAAAAAAAAAAAAAAAAAAAGAGGAAAAAAATCAAATATGGCAAAAGTTATCAGCAACATCCATCTCCAGTGTATGCCTTATCACCTATATCAAGGTAATGATACATCTAGAAGCAGAGAGTACAAGTTAATTCACAGAATACAATGAGCCAGTTGTAGGCATTAAGAATGGGGAGGGTTGGGTGTGGTGGCTCACACCTGTAATTGCAGCACTTTGGGAGGCTGAGGCAGGATTGGTGGAGCCCAGGAGTTCAAGGTCAAGACCAGCCTGGGAAACATGATGAGATACTGTCTTTATAAAAACATAAAAATTAGCTGGGTATGATGGCACACACCTGTGGTCCCAGCTAATTGGGAGGCTAAGGTAGGAGGATCACTTGAGCCCAGGAGGTCAAGGCTGTAGTGAGCTCTGTGTTTGAACCACTGTACTCCAGCCTGGGTAACAGAGTACGACCCTGTCTCACACACACACACACACACACACACACACACCACACGCGCGCACACACACACACACACACACACACACAGAAAGGGGGAGTTATTTTCTTAATTTGATAGTTATTTCTTGGGCTGGGCTCAGTGGCTCATGCCTGTAATCCCAGCACTTTGGGAGGCTAAGGCGGTTGGATCATGAGGTCAGGAGTTTGAGACCAGCCTGACCAACATGGTGAACCCCGTCTCTACTAAAATACAAAAATTAGCCGGGCATGGTGGCACACACCTGTAGTCCCAGCTACTAGGGAGGCTGAGGCAGGAGAATCACTTGAATCCAGGAGGTGGAGGTTACAGTAAGCCAAGATCGTACCACTGCACTCCAGCCTGGGTGATAGAGTGAGACTCTGTCTCAAAAACAAACAAACAAAAAACTAATTTTTGGGCACCTGCTAGATTAAAGGCAAGGCCTGTAATTTGAACTAGTGTCACAAATCCTGTGGATTTTCAGCCTCATTTCTTTTCCAACCTGATGTAACTTGGGCTTTAAGTTGATGGCTGTGAGTTATTAAAGTGACATGTAAGGTGCTTTATGATTTGTTTATGACCTCTATGTTCATTATCTGTTTGAATTCTCACAAAATCCCTATGAGGTTGGTGTAATTTATCCCTGTTTTGTAGTTAAGTTTCAGTGAACTTGAAAAAGTTTGCTTAAGATCACCTATAAGTGTCAGATACAGATGTTAATTAATGGGGTAGGATGACATAGAGAAGAGTCAGATGATTCAAGTTCAAGTCCTAGAACTTTGACAAGATGTTTATTCTCCCCAAATACCCATTTCTCAGCTCTAAGGTGGGGATACTGTCAAAACTGAGTTGGGTTGCTGTGAAGCATGCAGATAATGGGAGACACATCTTAGGAAATGAATTCCATTTATCTAAGCTTCTCCCAGTCAAACAAGATGCTCCTAATCCCAACGTAGATTTTTCTGTTTTAAAAAATACATTCACTCACTCCCTGAAATAACACTGTTCTCAATGTGATATGAAAGATGTACTCTTATTTTTTCAGCTTTATTGAGGTATAATTGACCAGCAAAAACTGTTTATATTCAAGGTGTATAATATTTTGTTTTCATATACCTATTCAATGTAAAACGCAAGATCTTTCCATTTCATTTACTTTTACTTTTACCTTTTTAGCCACTTAGTTTAGCATTGCTTAAAAATAATCTGAAATGACTGACTCTTTTTCCCATCAATCTGTTTTTAAGTTGCTTTTCCATGTAATTCAAGGGATGATCAGGTCATAAGGAGAAATCGTTTTAGACACAATATGTCTTTGCTGGAGTTTTTTATTACAATACAAATCAAAGTAATTTCCCTTTTATCCAAGGATCTCTCCTAAAGGTGTGGGGGGATCTACATATAAGCACTTGCCTTGCAATTTTCTCCCTTACTAAATGGTAATTAGCATTATAACAATTTAGCAGATTCAGGTTCTGGGTACCTGGTATTTTCTCCTACTGTTGCTCAAAACGGAATGATTTAGGGTAGAAAAAACAATTCCCCTGATTTCCAGGGGAATTGTTAGTTTGAGCCTTTGCCTCATTTGTCTTTGGAAATCTGTGTCTTTTTAAAGGGGACTAAAGTCATTTCCTGTGTGCATTTGGTCTGGGAGCTGACTTTCCATCATTTCTTTTTCTGTGTGTTCTAAAAAACTATAACTTTTTGTGGTACATTTTATATTAAGACCTGAAAGAAATCACTCTGAAACTTGACAAGTATGTAAGAAAAAAAAAATGATACCAGGTTGAACTCAATTTTCTATATTTATTATTTTCTATACAATATTTCACAGTTTTTATAGTATATAATGAGTATCAAAAAGTGCTTTGAAGACTTCCCTGCATATTTTGATTTGTGGTTTTATTTTTTTCCATAATTAGATCTGGAAATTACAATTATAATATTCCTGTTAATAAATACACACCCACCAATGTCAAGTTCTCTCTGGAAATAAAGTAAGTGTATGGCTGTAAAAAACAGTTTTATTTTTATCATTAATTGAATAGCAAGTCTAGATTTACTTCACAATTTTGTCAGTAAGTGAAGAGGCAAAAAGCTGTCAGTTTGTGTTAACTAATGATGGTTTGAAGGGTGGGCCAGTTGAGGGAAAGGTTTTCAAAATGAGGGCTGTGATCATCCAGGCTTTCTTCAGGGAATGGAAGGGCTCTAAACTGTACATCCATGCCTGCAAAGTGGGGGTGATTTTGGATTGATGCTCACAAACTATAGACTTCCCCTGACTCTCTCACTTGGAGAGAGAGAATTGGAATAGGAAGAAGAGTAATAATATGGCCCCCAGATGGAAAGATGTTCATTTTGGTGAACTCCTGGTAACAATGTTAATGTAGATACCACCCTATTTTCCAAAAGACAGAAAAAAACAGGAACCAGAGTTTGGAATTGGACAGACCAGGGTCCAAGGATTCTGTCACTTACTTATTATGTGATCTTCACAAAGCCACTTATCTTCTTTGAACTACTGTTTCTTTATCTGTAATATAAGTATTACATTATACCATAACACATAGAGCTGCTGTGAGAATTATTAATAATGGTGAAATTAATAGCTACCATTTGCTGAGCACAGACTAGATGCCAGACTTTAATAGTGGGTCATAAAATCCTCACAGTGCTTTTTTTTCTAGTTTATATTTTTCAGATGGGGGCACTTGGGTTTAGAGTTTCAGAAAGGGAAGACGAAAGGGAAGGCAAGGCAAGTCACATTCCGAAAATCACAGGCAGTAAGTTATGGAGCTGGGCTTCAACTTCAGTCCATCCTCTGAGCCATCACTGTCCTGTCCTGCCTCCCCAGTGAGATGAGACATGCAAGGACACTGCCTTTTCCTGACACATAGTAAGCACACAATAAATGGTAGCTTTTTTTTAGCACTACTTTTCCTCCCAAATCACAAAACTCTAACTTAACCTATTCTTATCAGATATTTTAAATGATTATGCCACTTAAAGACTTTCCACTAAAAAATTATGCAATGAGCCGCTTTCCATGAAGATAAATGGTTTTTTGTGTCTCCTGATCTTAGTCTCTCCTTTCTATCCCCCTCCACATTTCCTTTTTCTCCCCTTCCTTTTCTCTCACTCTTTCCCTTCCCTCTGTCCTCCCCTCTCTCCCTCTGCTTGCCCAGATCTGTTTCCCTCCTCTATCCTTCACTGCATGCCCTCTGCCTCTTCCTCTGTCCTACTCAGGTTTCATACTCCTTTTCTCATCAACTTCACCTCTGAGAACCAATGTCACTCAACCCAACTGCTTGCCTTCGAAAGGTTTCTTTCAAGCAACTAATATTTTATGACTCACAACCTACCATATTTCCAGGCAGAGCAAAAGCTAAATCTACTATTCTTTTTTTTTATTTTTTATTTTTTTATTTTTATTTTTGAAAGAATAAGAAAGAAAAGAAAGAGAGAAAGAGAGAAAGAAAGGAAAAAGAGAATGAAAGAAAGAAAGAGAAAGAGGGAGAGAGAACGGAAATCTTGCTTTATTGCCCAGGCTAAAATACAGTCTAAAGATGGGTATTAAACCTCTTTTATGCCAATAATTGTGTTTAACAATGGAGACAGGAAGGGGTAAGGGAAGAAAATAACAAACAAGCAGCCAACCAATATTTCATTTAAGCCTGTGAGATGCTGTGTAATTGCTGAGGAATGATTTACTTCCAATTATGTGGTCACTTTCAGAATAGGGAAGGCAAGGCTAAATGTTCTATTCTTATAAACTGAAAGTACTGTTATCTAGCACTCCTTGAGTAACGTGAAATAACATTTTCTTATTCATTTCTAGCTTTTAGTGGAAGGAAATAAGGTTATATGCTATATCCCCTGAAGTGGCAGATCACTTTGAGCCATTAACTCAGGTCTTTTAGTTTAAAAACCATTTTTTGTAAATGGATGATTTAAAAATAACACATTGGCCGGGCGTTGTGGCTCACACCTATAATCCCAGCACTTTGGGAGGCCGAGGCTGGTGGATCACGAAGTCTAGAGATCGAGACCATCCTGGTCAACATGGTGAAACCCTGTCTCTACTAAAAATACAAAAATTAGCTGGGCGTGGTGGCACGTGCCTGTAGTCCCAGCTACTCGGGAGGCTGAGGCAGGAGAATTGCTTGAACCCAGGAGGCAGTGGTTGCGGTGAGCCGAGATCATGCCATTGCACTCCAGCCTGGGTAACAAGAGCGAAACTCTGTCTCAAAAAAATAAATAAATAAATAACACATATACTCAAGTGAGATTGTAGGTTACCCCAGCTTATGCAAAAGGATTGTTCCCAAAGACAAATAGATCTCATCCTCTTGAGGGTGATTAATGGGCCAAACTCCAGAGAAGAAGAACCATCCTTTCTTGCAGGCTTTCAGCTCTGACAGCTTTAAAATCTAGTGATTTCTGATGGGACTCACTCCCAAACTCCTATCTATATTTATTTGCCTTGTTATTTTAAACAATATCTACCCAGAACCGGAATTTGCAAAATGAAAAATCCTGAAAGCATCAGATAAATGCAAACTCAGTACCAGTGGAAAAAGAAGGAATATATCCAAAAATTAGAAAAAATATTATGGAGATAAGTCCTGATGTGAGATAATTTAAGTGATGAGATTAGGTTTTAGAAATCATCATACACAGCCAGGCTCACGTCTGTAATCCCAGCACTTTGGGAGGCCCGAGGCGGGAGGGTTGCTTGAGCCCAGGAGTTTGAAACCAGCCTGGGCAACATAGCAAGACCTTGTCTCTATAAAAAAGAAAAAGAAAAAGAAAAGAAAAAAGAAACCATCATATACTGTTTCAGTAGCCATCTGAGACTGGGTTTCTTTTTGTAGTAATGAGATGTAATCTGGCCTATTGGCATCAGTGAGCTTCGCCTAATACAGTGCCTATTGTGAACTTTGAATGGATTTCAAGTTATGTTCCCATTAGACCCTCTTCTTATCAAGGAGTATCCTATAGACACTGGTAACTGCTTTTTCATGTGCCCTTTCTTTTCTTCGTCTCTTGAAGCACAACAGAGCCATTGATAGTCTTCCAGTGCAAATTCACCCTTGGAAATATATGTTTCCATAGTAAAAGGGAAAACAAAGGGATTGAAAACCACAGGGAAATCTCCCAGGAGATGACACAGGTAATGTTTTCTGTCTCCTCTGTTCTCTGCTGAGAGAGGGATACACTGAGCAAATTGCCAGCGTTTTCCCTCTCTGGCCAACTTTAGTCACAGGCTCAGCCTCTTCCTTGTGTCCTTACAAATCTGTAGACTGAGAGAGGGATACACTGAGCAAATTGCCAGCGTTTTCCCTCTCTGGCCAACTTTAGTCACTTGGCTCAGCCTCTTCCTTGTGTCCTTACAAATCTGTAGACTGTTCTGGTGACACCCATCAAAAGCTGTGATCCCGATACTTCTCATACAGTCATTGAGGAAATGCTTTTCAGCCTGTACTCTTTCCTACTGACTGTCAAATGTGGGTATGAAATGGATCCTCTTTTATTCATCATTCAGGGATATCAGCACATTTGGAGCCTCCCTGTAGCCCCATTTTCCGAGAGCATGTTCCATTTCCGTGTAGCTGCGCCGGTAAGCTTGCTTTTTCTTTTTCTTTTCAGTGAGAAAGAAATTGAGCAATAAAAAAAAAAAAATCACTTTAACTACAGTTATCTTTTACATTAATCATCCTCTTTTTTTCTCCTGTTCTGACAGGATTTAGCTGACTGTTCAACTGATCCTTATTTTGCTGGGATATTCTTCACAGATTACTTCTTTTACTTCTATCGACGCTGTGCCTAATTTGTTCACGTCTGGGGACTTTACCAAGGAAAAATACTCAGGAATCCATTTAACAGAAACTGACATCCTCTTGCAACTTCTTTTTTCTTTTTTTGTAAAACATTTACGTTTATTGCTGAAGGACTTTTTCAGGCTTTAGCTTCCAACCGTTCTGAGACAATAATGAGGAGAATAAAGTGTTTGCTGAAACTTGGAATAATGTGGTGTTTGATTTTGCCATGACTATGAAGAAAACATTTCCTGGAGTAAACAGTACTGTTGAATTTGAAAATAGTGTTTCTGGTATTTAGGAAGTTGTGAGCCCAAAATAAGCAGGTCTAGCTCTACTTTGTTTTAATATATTTTAAAGCTTTTGAGAAAAACCAAAAGGGCCATGTCAACTCGGGCCCACTAAACATAGACTCTTGAGAATGTGTGGTGTAGTATGTGGAGGAGTTGCAGGGGGTGGTATCTGATGCTGAGCTCACATTTAGGCAAATTGTCCTCTGTGTGTGCGTGTGTGTGTGTATGTGTGTCTGTGTGTGTTTGCATGTGTGTATTGTATACACACATACACTTGAGTACAGAATGTAGCTTGCTAATGAAATGGATTTAGAGAAATAGTTGCAATTCTGCTTTGTAATGCTTGATGGACACTAAACTTTCTGTGTGGGTATGATATGCCCCCTTTAAAGATGGAAACTCCTGTACCCCAGAGCTCACTGAAATGAATCAAACTAGCCAGTCCTAAGCCTGCTTACTCTGCCTCTCCTGGTCCTTCTCTCAGATTACAGCAGTCAAGGCTCTTGCCCACAGTTCCTCAGTTCCTCCTTCTCCTTCAGTCTCCCAACTGATCCTAGGGCCTCCCTGGGTGGCTCCCTCTGCCATGGCATGCCCTCTTTTCTTTTGAACTGTGAGTAACAAACTATCTTTTGGAGGGCAGTTATCTCCTCGTCTGCTGGACTTATGCCCCAGATTTTCTATTAATCTGCTATTTCTTAGAAAATGGACATCCAAGCCACCATCAGTGCAGTTCCAGGTAACAGGGATGCTGGCCTTGCCTTATCTCACTGTTGGTCTCTGGGTCAATTAAGGTAAGAAATTTGATTTTTTTGTGTGTCGCAGTGGTAATCAGCAGCAGTAAAACATCCTCTTCCTTCCTTCCAGCTGTTATTAAATATGGTGCCATATGGATGGAAATTAAATGTGAGACTCCAACAATTAAGAAAAGAAAAGATATGGTCATTGCTCTCACAGAAGGCATTTTAAAATAAACATATTAACACAAAGGTCATTTACCCAGTTATTAAGAGTTGAGATTCTGATGGTCTTAGCTTAGTCTTGAGTTCAAACTATGATTTTATCTGCGTATCTTTAGGCAAGTTATCTAATTTCCATAAGTTGCAATTTCTTCACTTACAGAAGACAGTGAGTATCTACAACAGACAGGATTAAATGAGATGATGTATGTAGAGCACAGATAGGTCCAAATAAATGTGAGCTGTTATTGTATCTTCATAGAACAGAATAATTATAAAGATTACAGTAGTATTATAAAGGGACTGAGTAAATACACATACATCAAGGCATTTTCATCAACTATGAAAACTAAATTGTAGACAAAACCATACATATGTTTATCATATAATGTTTACATTTCTTCCCACTCCATTACTTAATTTCCCCTTTGAGATTTGTTTCCTCCTTCATGACTCTTTGGAGTTTGTGAGAGACCACCAACTCACATATTGACCCACTGAAAAGTCACTAACAAGCCATTTTGTCAAAATACAGAATAGGGAGAGAACAGAGGGACCTAGATGGGTGGAGTCTCCTATCACCAGCCACTAAGTTACATCTTCTGTTGTTCCAGAGCTTAACAGCTCACTTGAGAATGCTAAACATCAACCTCTGTTTGAGAAACACTTCAGTGAAATCTTCCCTTGGCAAAGCTAAAAGTGTTTTGGCTTTCATTTCTTTAAGGACATGTGTCATTGATTTTTTTTGACTGATTCTAAAGAGCCAGTTGAACTCTTAGGAAGTATCTAAGGATTAAGAATCTAGTGAATTTTTGATGAGTGGTTGTTTAAAGCTTGAAGAAGCGCAGCTTCAGAGACTTCCAAATGACCAACGGTGTTGAGTATACTACCCCATATTTTTGGGGGCTGGATTCTGTGACTGGGAAAGTCTTTCTCAGCCCTTAAGATATATAATTGGAGCAGAAATGAGTGCCAAAGATCACAGTCCCAATCCTTCAACTTCTTTATGGCTCTACACAAACATAAAATGAGACCATTATTTTAGGAAGACTCCTGATAACATGTCTTCGCCAGAGCTGAGTTCTCAAGACATTTTTAGCTGTACCAGACTGACCTGCTTTTAAATTCAAAAGTAACTGGGAAGAGAACTAAACTTAGAGCCAGGAGACTTGGGCCTAATACTGGTTCAATAACTTTTCATTGGTGTTGTCGTGGATAATTCACTTAACTTCTGTCAGTTTCACTTTCTCAATTGCAAAATTGGATTTGTAATAGTTTTGACCACTGCTAAGGGTATCTGTGAACACTAAATGAGATACTTACATGAAACCTCTTTGCAAAGTGGAAGCTACTATAGTGCATAGTGGAAGATGCTATATGAATAGAGAAATCATTAAGCATGGTCCCTGAGAAGACATAATTTTGACTGAATGAATCAGATGTTAGAAATTCTCTTATTTTAATGAGTTTCAGTCCATGATGCTTAGGATAAGTTACTTACATTTCTAGCTCTTCTTCACCTCTAAATCATGTTGCTTAACATATAGTAGATAATCGATTAACATTTATTAAGCAAAAAGTCGGTAATAGAAACATTTTCCTCTTATTTACCAGAGAGTATGGCAAGATGATATATTAAAACAGATTTGAATTTCTCTCACTCTTATTGTGACTTTTTTATTGCTACCATTTAAAACAATAGGATTATTATTATGTTATTATTATTTGGAATAATAGGTTATTGTTCTCTTGCCCAAGTACATTTAAAACACTTCTAAATGACTTCCCATAGAAACTACAAAAATCAAATGGCTCATTATTTGTCTGTTAGAGGATTCCAGAACCATGATAGTCAACTACAGCTTATTATTCATTATTTACATTTATACTGCTGCACTTAATTCTGTTCAGCACAACTGCATAAGTATCTAAATTAGTTTCAGATTAATTGTAGAGCATTTAATAAATGTTTCATATTATACCTAAACATTGATGCAATATGTCAGTAATTAGGCTGCTGTAGTCTTTGCCCTGATGTGAGTTGTAAGATTGCAGGCCTGTCATCGTATTCAGTTACTGAAAAACCTTTCCTTTTAAGTGTGGACACTCTTGGCTTTCAGAAGTATCAGGGATTATCTACAGTAGAGAAGCTACTCAAAGTTATATAAAAAGGAAAAGGCTTTTACTTCTTGGAGGTAAAAAACAAAAACAAAACAACCCCCCAACACATACAAAGCTTCAGCCTACATGAGCCTGCACATATTCATTCTGCTTCTGAGCTCTGAAATGGTTTATTCATTTTCACTCATTAGCTCACTTAAGAAACATCTGTGGAGGACTTTCTGTGTGCAGACTTTGTGCAAGGTCCTAGGATACAACAGAAGCGTGGCGTCCATCACTGCTGACCTTTCTGAGGCATCATGGGCTAGCCAGGCAGCCACACAGTCAGCCATCACACAGTACCAACAGCCTGAAACTGCGGCCTTGACATCGTGCTGGGAGAGAACAGGGAAGGCGTCATTAATGCTACTTCTCAGGTAAGTAAGAAAGCGGAAGCAAGAAAGGGAAGACAAGCAGCAAGAAGCTTCTGAGCTATCTGGGCCTAAGGATGAGAAGGGTTTGGGGGTTTTTGTTAAACAGAAATGCAGAAAGGCAGACGTTGCATATGAATCCCTTTTTTATAAGAAAGAGACTGATTTTAAGTGCACCAGGAACTGCAAAGTAATTCCCACCCCCTCCCATCTTAAGCCAGCTCTTCTGTTAGCTTTACTAACAGGAGAGGCACTCTTATTCTGAAAGACACCACTTCCTTTCCTCAGCTCCAAAAGCCAGCCATCTGTCCCAGGAGATTCAAGGAAACTGTGGGAAAAGCAAGACATGTTGGGTGGGGCATGGGATGACTCAGTGAGCTGGCAGTGAGACTGTGGGTGG
>PVKV010042404.1:0-10753 GCA_004027835.1 Alouatta palliata
TTTTTTTTTTTTTTTTGAGACGGAGTTTCGCTCTGGTTGCCCAGGCTGGAGTGCAATGGCGCGATCTCGGCTCACCGCAACCTCCGCCTCCTGGGTTCAAGCAATTCTCCTGCCTCAGCCTCCCGAGTAGCTGGGACTACAGGTGCACGCCACCACGCCCAGCTAATTTTTGTATTTTTAGTAGAGACGGGGTTTCACCGTGTTGACCAGGATGGTCTCGATCTCTTGACCTCGTGATCCACCTGCCTCGGCCTCCCAAAGTGCTGGGATTACAGGCGTGAGCCACCGCGCCTGGCCTACTAAAACAGATTTACAAGAAAAAAACCAAACAAGCCTATTCAAAAGTGGGCAAAGGATATGAACAGACACTTTACAAAAGAAGACATGTATGAAGCCAACAAACATATGAAAAATGCTCATCATCACTGGTCATTAGAGAAATGCAAATCAAAACTACATTGAGATACCATCTCATGCCAGTTAGAATGGCAATCATTAAAAAATCTGGGGACAAGAGATGCTGGAGAGGATGTGGAGAAATAGGAACACTTTTACACGGTTGGTGGGAGTGTGAATTAGTTCAACCACTGTGGAAGACAGTGTGGCGATTCCTCAAGGACCTGGACATAGAAATTCCATTTGACCCAGCAATCCCATTACTGGGTATATATCCAAAGGATTGTAAATTATTCTACTATAAGGACACATGCACACAAATGTTCACTGCAGCACTATTTACAATAGCAAAGACTTGGAACCAACCCAGATGCCTATTGACGATAGACTGGATAGGGAAAATGTGGCACATATACACCATAGAATACTATGCAGCCATTAAAAACGATGAGTTCGTGTCCTTTGTAGGGACATGGATGAACCTGGAAACCATCACTCTCAGCAAACTGACACAAGAACGGAAAATCAAACACCGCATGTTCTCACTCATAGGCAAGTGTTGAACAATGAGAACACATCGACACAGGGAGGGGAGCATCACACACTGGGGTCTGTCGGGGGAAATAGGGGAGGGACAGTGGGTGGTGGGGAGTTGGGGAGAAATAGCATGGGGAGAAAGGCCAGATATAGGTGATGAGGAGGAAGGCAGCAAATCACACTGCCAAGTATGTACCTATGCAA
Source organism: Alouatta palliata (assembly GCA_004027835.1). Lineage (NCBI taxonomy): Eukaryota > Metazoa > Chordata > Mammalia > Primates > Atelidae > Alouatta > Alouatta palliata. The sequence goes on from PVKV010042404.1 coordinate 1,138, forward strand.
CAATCTTGCATGTTCTTCACATGTACCCCAAAACCTAAGAGGTAATAAAATAAAATAAAATAAAAAACTGTCTCAAAAAAACGAAACAAAAAACCAAGTATTTGCTTTAGTTCCCATCATTCATATTAGAGAACGAACTTGTCAGCACCTTACATGTAGTAAAATGCACACATTTGTATCCTAGATCAACAAAACCCTTACTCTGACCCCAAATTTGCCCTCATATAAATGTTATCACCTTAGCAAATGCTACTACACATACCCACTTCTTATTAAAATGTGGAAAGACAGCAACAAACCCCAAATACCAGCGAACAGACATGTGTTCTCTGTCCTTCTTCAAAGTAACAGCAGAGCAACTCCCAAGAAGTTCCCCACACTCACCTGCTGGGCTATGAGGTCCAGCCGGCTTTCCAGGGTGTTGGAAACCTTTATCTTACGATCCCCATTATAGATCTCAACTCCACCAGCTCTACAAAAACACCACAGGAAATAATCATTTTCAAACACTTGAGACACACATGGTACCCTTTACTCCCGCAGAGGAATGCCCCCGTCTTGGTGTGTGGACTGCGTGCGCCACTAAGCACCAGGCTTGAAAGGAACTGGAAAAGCTTCCAAAGATAGTCTCTAGGTCCAGGCACAGTTGCTGTCAGGACACCCCCGTCCCCGCCCAGATGTTCAAGTCCATTATATGCAACAGTGTAGTATTTGCATACAACCATCACACATCCTCCCCAATATTGTAAACCACGTGTACAGCACTCAGGATAGTGAATACAACGCAAATGGTTGTTATACTGCAGCGTTTCGGGAGTGAAAATAAAAAGTTGGTTAAATCCACAGGTGTGGACTCCAAAGATACAGAGAACTGACTATATTCATGTGAATAACTGTCATTTACCAAGTGACACTGTGTCAATTTGTTTCTGAGACGGAGCTCGCTCTGTTGGCCAGGTGGGAGAGTGCAATGGTGCCATCTTGGCTCACGACAACCTCTGCCTCCTGATGCTCCCGTCTCAGCCTCCTCAGTAGCTGTGATTACAGGCACCCGCTGTCATGCCCAGCTAGTTTTTGCATTTTTGTAGAGACAGGGTTTCACCATGTTGGCCAGGCTGGTGTCAAACTCCTGACCTCAGGTGATCTGCCCACCTTGGCCTCCCAAAGTGTTGGGATTACAGGCATGAGCCACTCTGGCCAGCTTGTGTCAATTTGATTTTATGTTACCTATCTGTTTTAACATAGCCAGCCCTCTCCAACAAAATGAAAATGGGAGGATTTCATCTCAAGTTTGCAAATCACTCAGAGTCCTCATCTGAATTTTTTTTTTTTTTTTTTAAAGATGGGGTTTCACCATGATGGCCAGGCTGGTCTTAAACTCCTGACCTCAGGTGATCCACCCACCTCAGCCTCCCAGAGTGCTAGGATTACAGGTGTAAGCCACTGCGCCCGGCCCTGAATTTTTTTTTTTTGAGACAAAGTCTGACTCTGTCACTCAGGCTAGAGAGTACAGTGGCATGATCTCGGCTCACTGCAAACTCTTCGTCTCCTAGATTCGAGCAATTCTCCTGCCTCAGCCTCCCAAATGTCTGGGATTACAGGTACCCACCAATGCTCCTGGCTAATTTTTGTATTTTTAGTAGAGACGGGGTTTCACCATGTTGGCCAGGTTGGTCTCGAACTCCTGACCTTGTGATCTGCCCGCCTCGGCCTCCCAAAGTGCTGGGATTACAGGCATGTGCCACCACACTCGACCTCATCTGAATGTTTTCTGGAGCCCAGTCCAGCGTATCACTGATAAGCAGTGAGGAGGGTACTGATGAGGCCCTATCACGACTGCATGTGTGTCTGATAAGATGCCACTGCTGGCCGGGCACAATGGCTCATGCCTATAATCCCAGCACTTTGGGAGGCCGAGGCAGGTGGATTGCTTGCAGTCATAAGTTTGAGACCAGCCTGGCCAACATGGTGAAACCCCATCTCCACCAAAAATACAGAAATTAGCCAGGCAGGCATGGTGGGCTGCACCTCTAGTCCCAGCTACTTGGAAGGCTGAAGCAGGAGAATCACTTGAACCCAGGAGGCAGAGGTTGCGGTGAGCCAAGATCATGCCAGTGAACTCCAGCCTGGGTGACAGAGACACCCTAACTCAAAAAAAAAAAAAAAAAGAGAAAAGCTATGAGGTGGGTGCTATTATGCCAATTTGCAGATGAAGTAATCAGGACTCACTGCTACGGTATGAGTCTGTTCCCTCAGAAACTCATGGTGAAACCTGATTCCCAGTGTGGCAGTGGTGGGAGGTGTTCAGGGCTGGGGGCAGATCCCGAGGCAATGAATTCTGGTGAGGGCCTGGATTCCCACTTTAGTAGGACTTGATCCTATTTTACAGATGATGAATTCAGTCTCCAGGTCCAGGCAAAAGGCCAGATAGGACTCAAATCTAGATCTTACAGTCCTAAGTCTGATAATCAACTACGTTTGAAATGTGTCCAAGGGAGTTTCTTCAGTGTTAGTCAGTGGTGTGGCTAGCTGGCCTCATACAGGCTGGTGAAATAGAGAAAATGACCCTGGCTCTCCCCCTGTCAGGAGCGTCCACTGCCTACCTCAGCCACATGAAGCTCATCAGGGATGCTTATCCCAGACATGTTGTCATTTCCTCACAGCTGCAAAAATACCACTCGTACTTGCAATTCTATCTTTAAGGAACATAATTACTAGGCATACACAATTCTTGATTTGATAACTGTTACTTAGAAGGAGGGAGTATTCGGCTGGGCACAGTGGCTCATGCCTGTAATCCCAGCACTTTGGGAGGCCGAGGCGGGTGGATCATCTGAGGTTGGGAGTTCAAGACCAGTCTGACCAATATGGAGAAACCCCATCTCTACTAAAAATACAAAATTAGCCTGGCGTGGACTTGGGAGCCAAGACAGAAGAATCGGTTGAACCCAGGAGGTGGAGGCTGCGATGAGCAGAGACTGCGCCATTGCACTCCAGCCTGGGCAATAAGAGTGGAAACTCTACCTCAAAAAAAAAAAAAAAAAAAAAAAAAAAAAAAAGAGGTATCTACCTCAGCATCCCATACAAAGATCTGGTCCTAGCTTTCATCCTGGGTGCCACCTCCCTGAGGAAGGAATGCAGTGACCATAAACTAGACTCTCCCCTTTTTTTTTTTTTTTGAGACATGAGTCTTGCTCCGTCGCCAGGCCTGAGTGCAGTGGCACCATCTCGGCTGCCTGCAACCTCCGCCTCCTGCATTCAAGCAATTCTCCTGCCTTAGCCTCCTGAGTAGCTGGGATTACAGGCACGTATGACCACGCCCAGCTAATTTTTGTATTTTTTTTTTCCCTGAGACGGAGCTTCGCTCTTGCTGCCCAGGCTGGAGTGCAATGGTGCAATCTCAGCTCACTGCAAAGTCCGCCTCCTGAGTTCAAGCGATTCTCCTGCCTCAGTCTCCCGAATAGCTGGGATTACAGGCGCCCATCACCATGCCCAGCTAATTTTTGTATTTTGAGAAGAGACGAGGTTCACCATGTTGGCCACGTTGGTCTTGAACTCCTGACCTCAGGTGATCCACCCACCTTGGTCTTCCAAAGTGCTGGGATTACAGGTATGAGCCACTGCGCCCGGACAAACTACACTTTGGAGTACATTTAGCCGGCTAGCAAGGGAGAACAGCAGAGCACTGCCAGAACAACGGGAGCAGCTGCAAGTGGAACAAACCACAGATCTAGCCTTTTGTCTAGAGTGTGTTGGTGAAAATATCCTTTAAAAATGGCCTGGTATAAAGGCCACTCTCCCAGGGAAAGAAGGTGGCTGTTAGCAGCAGGAATACTCCTTACATGTCCTCAGGCAGGTAGGACTCCTGGTCAATTTGGACATCAACATCGTTTTTAGTGGCAATTTTGTACATTGGGATTGCCTTTTGCACCGCGGCCTGGAAATACAGAAAGCAACGAGAGGCATTATTAGAAACTATGAAGCTGTCATCCAAAAACTCAACAAACTGTACAAGCAAAGATGTTTCCATTTATCCCATGTAGAAGAACAGAAGCACTGCTGGTGGGAATGTAAAACAGCACAGCCACTGAGGAAAAATGACAGTCTGCACACAGGAGGGAAGAGACACAAATGGTTTCCGTCAATATTTAACAGGGTGGCCGGGCGCGGTGGCTCACGCCTGTAATCCCAGCACTTTGGGAGGCCAAGGTGGGTGGATCATGAGGTCAAGAGATCGAGACCATCCTGGCCAACACGGTGAAACCTCATCTCTACTAAAAATACAAAAATTAGCTGGGCATGGTGGCACATCCCTGTAATGCCAGCTACTCGGGCGGCTGAGGCAGGAGAATCATTTGAACCAGCGAGTCGGAGGTTGCAGTGAGCTGAGATCATGCCACTGCACTCTAGCCTGGCAACAGAGGGAGACTCCGTCTCAAAAAAACAAAAAAAGATTGAATAGGGCTTGGAAGGTGATTAAACATACCAGGGCAGGTATTAAACATGCCAGCAGGAGGAAAATACATGAACCCATGAACTGAGAGTGTTAGAAGCAGAGGATAGGTAAGGAAAGCAGGGAGGAAGAAAAGTTTGGCTGCTGACATGAGCTTAAAGTGGCAGCTGCAGATGAGGGGGTGACAGTAAGCACCAAACACAGCAGTGCCATGCCACACCCATGAGGGTGGTTCTGATCAAAACAACAGTATGACAGGTCCTCAAAAAATGAAGCACAGAATTACCATATGATCCAGCACTGCTGCTTCGGAGTATACAGACAAACGGATAGAAAGCAGGACAAATATCCATATACCCATGTTTGCAGCAGGATTATTCCTCATAGTCAAAAGATGGGAGCAACCCAAGTGTCCTCTGACAGATGAGCGGATAAACACAACACAGTGCGTCCACACGTGGAATATTATCCAGCCTTACAAGGAAGGGCACCGGGACACACGCTACAGGGACCTTGAAGGCATTATGCTAAGTGAAATGAACAGTCACAAAAGGACAAACACTGAATGTTTCCACTTCTATGATGAGAACAGAGCAGAGCAGAGCAGAACAGAACAGAATAGAAAAGAACAGAGAGTGTTTAAAGGGCACCAAGTTTCAGCATGGGAAAATGCAAAAGTTCTGGAGAAGGATGGTGGTGATGGCTGCCCAACATTGTGAGTGAACTTAATGGCACAATGTACGGGTAAAATAGCAAATTGTATGTATATTTTACCACAATTTTAAAAAAACAAAGTAGCTCCCTGGAAAAGAAGAGAGAAGTGGGATTTTAAGCTATCTTATCTTGCAATTAGTGTGGTGGATGTAATTAATAAAGTCTTGTCTTTGAACAGTATTGTGTACACTCGGAAGAGCTGAAGGACACCCACATTTCTGTCTGACACAATGACTTTGTTGAACAAACTGATGTGTCTATTCAACGGTTCCTTGTTTTCACATCTAACGCAGCATCACTTTGGAGAGCGAATCACCAGTTCTGGACATTGATACTGCAGAAGTTTCAAGAAAAAGCCTGCCTGGCACCCAGAAATATCACGGTGTTACCTAGAGAGGGCTAGTGGGCAACTTAACCCTCCCTCCACTGAATGTTACCCTGGCGAATTCTCCATCATGACGTCGAGCTCTGTTTTACAAGTTAGTAGGTGAGGCTGTCAGCATAAACATGGACTTGGGTTACTGAGATGGTTCTTAACCTATTATTACAGTGAAGAATGTTCAGTGAAGGGGAATGAATATCTTATGTTCTCTGGCTGGCACATTTTCTTTCCTAGTGGATAAGTTACTTAGGCAGACAAATTATAATAAAAATGCAAACAGGCCGGGCGTGGTGGCTCACGCCTGTAATCCTAGCACTTTGGGAGGCCAAGGCGGGTGGATTGCCTGGGCTCAGGAGTTTGAGCCGAGACTGTGCCATCGCACTCCAGCCTGGATGACAGAGCACGACGCCAACTCAAAAAAAAAAAAAAAAAAAAAAAAAAAAAGGCTGGGTGCGGTGGCTCACACCTGTAATCCTAGTACTTTGGGAGGCCAAGGGGGACGAATCATCTGAGGTCAGAAGTTAGAGACCAACCTGACCAACATGGAGAAACCCCAGCTCTATTAAAAATACAAAAAATTGGCCGGGCGCGGTGGCTCACGCCTGTAATCCCAGCACTTTGGGAGGCCGAGGCGGGCGGATCACGAGGTCAAGAGATCGAGACCATCCTGGTCAACATGGTGAAACTCCGTCTCTACTAAAAATACAAAAAAATTAGCTGGGCGTGGTGGCGTGCACCTGTGGTCCCAGCTACTTGGGAGGCTGAGGCAGAAGAACTGCTTGAACCCGGGCGGCGGAGGTTGCAGTGAGCCGAGATCGCGCCACTGCACTCCAGTCTGGCGCCTGGTGACGGAGCGAGACTCTGTCTCAAAAAAAAAAACAAAAAAACAAAAAACAAACAAACAAAAAATACAAAAAACTGGCTGGGCGCAGTGGCACATGCCTGTAATCCCAGCACTTTGGGAGGCCGAGGCGGGCGGATCACGAGGTCAAGAGATCGAGACCATCCTGGTCAACATGGTGAAACTCCGTCTCTACTAAAAATACAAAAATTAGCTGGGCGTGGTGGCACGTGCCTGTAGTCCCAGCTACTCGGGAGGCTGAGGGAGGAGAATTGCTTGAACCCAGGAGGCGGAGGTTGCAGTGAGCCGAGATCACGCCACTGCACTCCAGTCTGGCGCCTGGTGACAGAGCGAGACTCTGTCTCAAAAAAAAATGAGAAATGTGATTGACAGGGGACTAAGCACTCAATTCCTTATCCTTGCCCTAAAGCAATATACACGGAAGAAAAATTTTAATCTCAAGAGCAATGTGAGAACTCAGACTCAGGGCCGAGCAGCCTCTCTGAGTGCCCACATTCTTCCTCTAGGTGAGGTCAGAGTCAGACTTGCTTGCCTGGCAATAGGCCACCTCCCAAGATGGCACTGCCTATCTTTGCTCCAATCCAAAGTGCTGCTTCTATTATTTGATTTTTAGATTTCGGAATTACCAAGTTCCTAGAAAGAGAGGAGGGTACTAGCTTGCACTCTTAAGAAAACAGACTAGAGGCTAAAGTACACTTAAATTAACACCTACAATGTGTTAAAACTCTAATTCCTATGGTTCAGCTGTTTTGTATTAGAACATGCATTTCATCCTAACATTCTGATCTTTAAAAAAAAACAAAGAGAGAGAGGAAAAAAAAGAGAAAAATTATTATGAAGTTCTTTACCTTTACCAGAGGTAAATCTTGTTTCCTGCATCGAACAATCATTCGGGGCTCCAGCAACTGGTACAAACCCTGGGAGAAATAGTTGATACAGTTAGTAGAAAACACAAACTATAAAATAAAGCAACAGGCCGGCACTGGGGCTCAGGCCTGTAATCCTAGCACCAAAAAGAGGCCAAGGCGGGCGGACTGCCTGAGCCCAGACCAGCCCAGGCAACACGGCAAAACTCCATCCCTACAAAAAATAAGAAAAATCAGCCTGGCATGATGGTGCATGCCTATAATCCCAGCTACTCAGGAGGCTGAGGCAGGAGAATGGCTTGAACCCAGGAGGCGGAGGGTATAGTAAACCAAGGTGACACCACTGCACTCTAGCCCGGGCGACAGCGGAAGACTCTGTCTCCAAAAATAAAATATAGGCCAGGCATGGTGGCTCATGCCTGTAATCCAAGCATTTTGGAGGCCAAGGTGGGCGGATCACCTGAGGTTGAGAGTGCAAGACCAGCCTGACCAACACGGTGAAGCCCTGTCTTTAAAAAAATAAATAAAGTAACAGAATAAATAAAATAAAGCAACAGTAAAATAAGGTGTTTCTATACTTCTTTCATTTAGGTTGGAAAAAATGTCCCCCAGGAAGTTCCACTAACAGATGGCATACGCCACATGAGACCATGGAAAGATCTTCCTACCACAGACCAGATAAATGTACGCAAACCTTTGGTGGTAGAAACAAAATTCATACAGACATCTTATCTTACATCAACCAAGCTGAAGACAAACACTACTGTTATTAACATAAGTAAATAAGGACTCACAGCTCAGCAGTAAACAATTAAATCATATACGGCATTTGGTCTGAATCCTAAATCTAAAGCAAGTATTTTAGTGGCAAAATGAAATCAAGGGAACGTAAAGCTAGCCACTGCAAGCAAATCTGACCCTTAAGTCATGTAAGCCTACAGAAATGAGTAGTAGGCCTGGAACCAGTCTTATCCAGCCAGACAGATTTACTATCTTCCTATGCAGCACATAGTTCAGACATGGTCAAGAGTAAAAGGAAAAAAGCTAAAAGAAAAAAAACTATGATGAGAAAGCAGGAAAAACAGAGCTGGTCTTTTAATAGGCACTCTAAATTTTCTCCGAACGGTAGCTATGAACAGTACATCTGGTCTTTGAGGTACCTGGAGAACCAGTCCATCCAGCAGCACTTGGTACCTGGCTGTATCTTTTACCACCTTGCTGAGCCTCTGTTTCGCTTCATTTAGTAGGTCCTACAAAGATTAGAAAAGATAAAAGTTATCTACACATCTGGGCAGTTGGCTCAAAACCTACTGTGAGGCTGGTCCTGGCTCATGTTCAGCTGCCCACATTTTATCGCTGGGTTTTCATTCAACACATATTCCCTGAGATCTGAGATAAAGCAGGGTCTGTGCTGGGTACAAGGAACAATGTAACACGATCTCTGCTCCCAGGGAGCACATGGCCTAGCAGACAATAGCTCAGGTAACCATCAGTTCAGAAATCGACACAAGTGGCTTTGTGACTTTGAAAAATAAGCTACTAAAATGGTTATACATGATTATCCCATTTTATTTTTTAAGGAAAAAAAAACAGATGTCTGGCTATAGACAAAAATACCAACAATCTTATTCAGGTTTTTGTGCTGAAGAAAAAAAAAATACCAACAATCTACCTCTGGAAGGCTAGATTATGAATAATTTCAAGTATTTTTTTTTTTGAGATGGAGTTTTGCTCTTGTTGCCTAGGCTGGAAGGCAATAGTGCGATCTCAGCTCACTGCAACCTCTACCTCCCTGATTCAAGCGATTCTCGTGCCTCAGCCCCCTGAGTAACTGGGATTATAGGCGCCCGCCACCACACCCAGCTAATTTTTGTATTTTTAGTAGAGACAAGGTTTCGCCATGTTGGCCAGGCTGGTCTTGAACTCCTGACCTCAGGTGATCTGCCTGCCTCAGCCTCCCAAAGTGCTGGGATTGCTGGCGTGAGCCACGGCACCCGGCTGTTTGTTTTTGAGACAGGGTCTTGCTCTGCTGCCCGAGCTGTGGTGCAGTGATGCAATCATGGCTTACTACAGTCCTGACCATCCAGGTTCGAGCCATCCTCTTCAGCCTCCTCAGCAGCTGGGACCACAGGTGTGTACCACTATGCCCAGCTAATCTTTTCTGCTTTTTATAGAGATGGGGTCTTGCTATATTGTCTAGGCTGCTCTTGAACTACTGAGCTCAAGCAATCTTCCCACTTGATCTCCTGAAGTGCTGGGATTACAGAAGCGTGCCACTGCATCCTGCCTCAATGTTGTTTATGTTAGTTTCTATTTTTTCTTTTCTTTTTTTTTTTTTT
>PVKV010042406.1:0-10753 GCA_004027835.1 Alouatta palliata
TTTTTTTTTTTTTTTTTTTTTTTAGTAGAGACAGGGTTTCACCATGTGGCTCAGGCTGGTCTCAAAATCCTGATCTCATGATCCACCTGCATCGGCCTCCCAAAGTGCTGGGATTACAGGTGTGAGCCATCATGCCTGGCCTCAGTCAAAATAATTTTATATCTGTTCCTGTTCCTCAGTATATTGGCCTCCTGTGGTCATTCTCACTAATACCATGTCACTCCTTAAGATTCCCCTCAGTTCTCTCTTTTATGTTCTTATTTGTCTGCTTTTCTTTCTTTTCTTCTTTCATTCCCCACCCCCCCCTTTAAAGTTAATTTTGCAAAATAAATCATAGATTAAATATTTCTGAAATGTGTGATTTCTAGTGGAACTCTATGTTGGTACTGTCCACTAGCTGACAGGGTCAGCTCTATTTTCTATCAGCTCTTCTCTGGTCTTATCATATTTTCCAGCCTTGTTTTCTAGAGTTTTCCTAGGATGGTCCTGCCTTTTCCTCTAGGCTACACTTTTCATCTATGACTTTCCTGACTTCTCTTAGTATTTCCTAAGTATTCTTTCTTACCCAAGTTTGCCTATGATTTAGTTTGTTCAAAATCAAGTGTACATCAAGTTAACATGTAACTAGGCCTGGTGCTTTTAGAGGTAATAAAAGAAAAGTAATGAGCCAGGCATGTTGGCTCACGCCTGTAATTCCAGCACTTTGGGAGGATGAGGTAGACAGTCACTTGAGGTCAGGAGTTCGAGACCAGCCTTGCCAACATGGTGAAACCCTGTCTCTACTAAAAATACAACAATTAGCCGGGCATGGTGGTGGGTGCCTGTAATCCCAGCTACTCAGGAGGCTGAAGCAGGAGAATTGCTTGAACCAGGGAGGTGGAGGCTGCAGTGATTTGAGATTGCACCACTGCTCTCCAGCCTGGGTGACAGAGCAAGACTCTGTCTCAAAAAACAAAAACAAAAACAAGAAAAGAAAAGAAAACTAATGCAAACTAATGCACAGGTTCTGCCTTTGAGAAATATGTTAGTTTTAATAGATCTAAAGTGACAATGTAACTCATGAATGGAGTGCTTCATAAAGTATTTGCACATCCAGACAGATTAAGAGTGGTGTACATTCCACACGATTTTCCTTTTGTTGTTTTAACAATTAAATTAATAGACCCAAGTATAATTTAACTATAGATTATCAGCTATGCCTTTAACTGTTCCATGCTTCAAGCATAGATTCTCAAAGTTGTAGCTTGAACAAAATTTTTTGGTACATTTCAGTGACTAAGGTAATTGTTTCCTAAACTATGAAATGTCCAGAATAACAGTACGGTCTTACACAAGGATATGGCTTCCTATGGGATATACGTTTTACTTTTTATACATCTCAAAAGTGATTTAGCACTTACTTGAGATATTAGCAAATTATAAAGGATGATCAAAAAGTGCTGTTTTGCATTTGTAAACATGAATTACTAGAATGCTTTAAATGTCAGCTTCACATTTGAGATATGCACATTTGATACTATAATCTATATCTCACTTTTATGAGAGGAATATAATTGGCAAAGACTTTTAAAAATAAAATATAGGTAAAAATTGTGCAGAAAATAATATCAAACATAGGTATGCAGCTCTATAGCTATTAAAAAATGAACAACTAAAAAGTTACCACCCATGTTCAGAAATAGAACACGGTCAACATCCCAGAAGCTGTCCCTTCTGAATTTCTATTCCTATTGCTCTTTCCAAAATTATTATCTTGATGCTTATATAATCATAGTTTTATTTGTCTTTAAAGCTTTACCACCTAAGCAAGTATCCTAAACACTGTGGTTTAATTATTTTTTTCACTTTTTATAAATGGAAACAAATAGCATTTAGTTTTTTGTATTTGGGTTCTCTTAATCAGCATTATCTTTGCCTGACTTATTCCTCACATATGTGTAATTCCAATTAGTTTATTTTTGGTTGATGAGTAATATTCCAATGTATTAATAAACCACAATGATTTTTTTATCTACTTTACTATTGATACATATTTAAGTAGTTTCTAGATGTTGTTTCTGCATCTGATGAGATATGCCTACAATTTTTCTTTTTTATTTGATTAATGTTGTGAACACGATTTTTTTTTTAATTTTACTTTAAGTTCTGGGATACATGTGCTGAACGTGCAGGTTTGTTACATAGGTATACATGTGCCATCGTGGTTTGCTATACCTATCAACCTGTCATCTAGGTTTTAAGCCTCGCATGCATTAGATATTCGCCCTAATGTTCTCCCTTCCCCTTGCCCCCTACCCCCCGACAGGCCCCAGTACGTGATGTTCCCCTCTCTGTGCCCATGTGTTCTCATTGTTCAACTCCCACTTATGAATGAGAACATGCAGTGTTTGGTTTTCTGTTCCTGGAACACAATGAATTTTTAAAAATATTAAAGCTACTTTGAATAATTAAATTAAACCCGAATTAGTTACTGTGAATCATCATGTTCCTATTTTGCTATATTTAGTTTTCCAAAATTTTTACATTTATGTACTGTAATTTTATGTTCTTTTAAATCAAATTTTGGTAACAAGGCCTATGCTGTCCTCAAGAAAATGTGTTGTAGAGTAAGTTTCTCTTTGACTCTTCTATGTAACAGCATAAGTAGAATTGGCAAAATTTCTTCCCTAAAATCAATTCAACAGTAAAGCCATCTGGATCTTGACATTTATTCTGCCCTAGCCTCTCCTACCTTCTCTTCTTCTTATTCCTTCATCTTTCCTTTTCTTTTTGTGAAATGCCATTTATTTATGGATTAGGTTTTTTCATTTCTTCTCATGTCCATTTGGTTATTTTTAAAAATTATTTGAGTAATTTAAATTTTAGAGATTATTAGAATAAATGTTCATAATATTTCCTGTGTTCTTTTAAAAGTGTAAAACATCTGTAGTGATGTCTCCCTTTTCTGACATTGATCATTTCTACACATTCTCACTTATTTCTTTCATTTTCATTAGTCTTACTCTAATTCTTTCAATTTCTTTTTAGTGTATCCAGATGACATACTTTGTCCTTGTTCGTCTTCTCCATTTTATAGTAGTTTTACCTAATCTAATGATTTTTGTACATTATTCTCATCCTTTTTCTTTCTTTGGGCTCAATTTGCCAGCTTCTTTCCCCCTTAAATTTTTGAGAATATTGACTTTCAGCTTCTTTCTTTTCTAATATAGGTGTTCTGGGTTATAGCTATCACACTAGGTAATGGCTTTCATTGCATGCTGAGTATACAATATTTTAAAAACTTTCTTTCAGTTGAAAATATTTTCTAAATCTACATTATTTCTTCGCTGACTTGTGGGTTAGTTATAAACAGTTATTTTAAATTTCTTAAACATAAGTGTGCTTTCTAGTTCTCTGTTATCAATTTCTAGAAAAATTATATTGCAGATAAGATTATATTCTTTGCATGATTTTAGTTCTTTGAAATTTGTGTTGATCATCTTTATAGTTTTTAGAAATGTTTCATATATACTCAAAAAATACGTATTCTGCAGGTATGGGGTGTGCAGAATTGGCTCTACTAAATTCCATGAGGTCAATTTTGTGGGTCTTGTTATTAAAAATTTTTATATCCATAATAATTTTTTAGTTTGCATATTGATTTTCAGTTTTGGTTGATTTTAGTTACTGACAATTGTATTTTAAAATCTTCCACTAGAATTGTGGAATTGTCTTTTTATTCTTGAATCTTTTCTATATATTTTGAGGCTCTGTTATTAGACGTGTTCTAGATTGAATTCTTGATAAATTGAACCTATTATGATTATGCTGCTTAAATTTTCTTGCCTTAAAGTTCACTGTCTTCTATTAATATAGGTGAATGAGTATTTTTTCCACTTTTTGGTTAGTATTTTCATGGTATATCTTTCTCCATTCTCATTTTCAACATTTAAATATTTGATAGAATATAGATATGTCACTTATATAATTTAGATGAGATTTTTTAATACTGTCAGAAACAGTTTTCTTTTTAAATTTGGAGCACTTTGTACCATTTATATTCTATATAACTTCTGATATTTTCCTGATGCTCTATGTTTCTTTTTTTATCTGTATATATTTCATCTTATAAAGTATTTTCATTTTCTAATTTCTTTCCAATCATGCTGAAAGTGATATATCATTTCACTATATTATTAGTGGTTAGCCTAGAGATCAGAGCATGCATTTTTTAGATTAGCAAAGATGTACTAGTTGGTACTCGGATTCTCTGTTTAGTCACAGCAAGACAGTTAAGCCTATAATATTAGTGCTTTGAAAGGCCAAGGCAGGAGGTTCAGGACTAGCCTGGGCAACACAGTGAGACTCCCGTATCTACAATTTTTTTTTTAATTAGCTGGGCATAATAGTGCATGCTTATAGTACTAGCTACATGGGAGGCTAAGGTGGGAGGACCACTTGAGTCCAGAAGTTTGAGCCATGACTGTGCACGACAGTTTAGCCTGGGTTACAGAGTGAGCTCCTGTCTGTAAAAAAAAAAAAATATATATATATATATATATATGTGTGTGTGTGTGTGTGTGTGTGTATATATTATACTAGTATAATTTTGTTGAAATTTATTTTAATTCTAGATATACAAACACAATAAGACATTATTATCACTTTTCTTACAGTGGATATTAATACGTCATCTATCTGTGCTTTTCATTATTTTCTACATCTCTGGTCTATCATTTTACATTAGTTTTCTTCTGTCTGAAAACATCTTTCAGCACCCCCTTTTGTGCAAGCATGCAGATAGTAAACCCTCTTAATATTTTTCTTAAAATTGCTATATTTCTCTTTTATTTTAAAAGGATGATTTTTACTGGTTATAAAATTCTAAGTTGGAAGCTATTTAAATTCAGTTATAATATGCATATATTAAATTAGGAAATCTTACTGGGATCCTGTTTTCTTAATTTTTATTGTCATTCTTGATAAGATGTTGTATGATATTTCCTATTGGTTTGCACATTTTTGGTATTTTCTAATTTCTCGAAACATTTTTTAATATCTTCTGTAACTGATTTCTGAGTCTGTGTCTGATTCTACATCTATGATGGCTGTCATGATTTGAGTGGTGATTTAAAAATATTTTAGCTTTGATATTTGTTACCAAATTCTGTATCCAATATTGTATATTTAGTTTATCTTAATGCTGAATTTATGGGCTATTTGAAACAATTTGTAAAGTATGACATACATTTTTCCATGTTAACTAATCCTGTAATTTCTGAGCTGACTACAGGATCTTATTTTACCTTGACTTTTATTAAATTAGACCTACTTATGGACTTCCAAATAGTATCATTCTTCCCATTTTCAAAGTTCAAAACCTTAGCTTTGGGAAGCTTCTGGCCCAGATGAATGTCACAATACTCAATGAAACCGTGCTTTTGTTTTAGTTGTATAAAATGACTGTGAGGCCTCTCAGCCCACTTGAACTCTCTTAAGAATTTGACAGTATCGACGGCCATAATTCTCTTGAAACTTTTATTTTTGAAACTACTTTTTGTCTAGGTTTCCTTGATGTTTCAGTTTTGATTCAGTTCTCAACATGCTGAATTCTGTAATATTTTGAAATCTTGTTTACTCTGGCCTTCCTTCCTTAACTGCCTTCCGTATTTAACGTGCCATGGGCATTGCCATTATATTCATCACGTCTATTGCCTTTTTTTAAACTTTACTTATCTGGCCATTTGCAATATTATTAAGTATCTTGTCTTCTTCACTTTCATATATCTCCAATTCCATCTAATTTTCCCTAATTAAGAGGATGACTATCCTTTCCTATTTCATACCTTCAAATCCTATAAAAACATCATGACCCTCTGTATTCCTTTTGGCAAAAGGACTTTCTTTCCTTGTTTGTTCAATTCTTTGTGTTTGTTAAATAAAACTCTGTTCATGTAAAAAAAATCCATTTGTTTCCTCATAGTCTGCAAAATAAATTCCAGTGTTTTTGGTATGAAAATCGAACTATCCATGTCACCTAATATTTTCCAAACTTTCCACACCCAGCCATTCATAAAGAATATTCATGTGCTTTCAAAATTTTCTTTTGTGGTGTGCAGGTGCTCCATTCCTGGACTTCAAAGCTTTTCTGTCTTACAAAATCATATCTATGTAAATAATGTGGTGAAAATGGATTTTTTAATGTTATGTGTATTTTTCTGCAAACAAAACTCTTCATTCTTAGAGGTCCAGATCAAATACAACTATCTCACAAAAGCCTTTCTAGTTCTCTCTACTTAGAATTAACCACCTTTCATTTCATCTGGCATTCCCTAGCAATTAGCAACATAAGCTATGACTTACTTAATTAGACATTTTATTGTTTAAAACAATAGCAGACCCAGAATAGGGATCTGACTATGTGAAATACAAGCCAGAATGTAATTCTTATAAGTATCATTTAATTTTGCAAACATGGACCTTGCCGTATGGAAGTAAGAAAATATTAGTAACTCTAGTCAAACTCTTGTAGGGTGTATTGCCTTAAAGTTGCATGGACAGAGATACATACTACAATTATCAAGGGAAGTTAATAGACTTGGAATGCTTGTTTGACACTTTTAGGAAGGTGTGGCTTTTACTTGTGTGCCACTGACTAAAGATTTTTTCTTCTTTTTAAAGATTACTTTTTAGCCATAGCAATTGATAGAAGTTTTTTTTTTTCTTTATCAACTATAATCATGCAGTCTCTCCAGTGAAGGAGACAGAAAATTGCTTGGTGAGTAGAGTTTCTCCCTGCTTCATCATTAATAATACTCAGAACAGTCACTTATAATGTCACAATTAGGTGGCACTTTCTAAATAGTTGAATTAAAGTTTTTATTTTTAAAACTGTTACATTGTAATTACTCATATATATGGAATATGATTTGATGTTTTGATACATATCTCTGTTATGTAATAATCCCCTCAAGATATGCTGTAGTTTGGCAAGGGTTTGTTGCTCCTACGTCTTATGTTAAAATTTGATCACCAGTGTTGGAGGTAGGGCCTGGTGGTAGGTGTTTGGGTCATGGGGGCAGATTCCTCATGAATGGCTTGGTGCCATTCTTAAAGGAGTGAATTCTCACTCTTGTTCTCTTGAGAACTAGTTTTTGAAAAGAGCCCGGTACCTCCTCTCTCTCTCTCGCTCTCTCTCTCTCTCTCCATTTGGCAGCCTCCCCTTCAACTTCTACCATGATTGGAAGCTTCCTGAGCTCTCATCAAAAGTAGATGTTGGTGCCATACTTCTTGTGCAGAACCATGAGCTAAATAAACCTCTTTTCTTTGTAAATTACCCAGCCTCAGCAATTCCTTTATAGCAACAAAAATGGACTAAGACAAGGTAGTTAGTGAATCCATCACCCCATGCATTTATCATTCCCTTGCAGTGAGAACATTCAAAAACCTCTTATAAGCTGCTTTGCAGTATGCCATATTGTATTGCCAACCACAGTCACCCTGCTGTGCAACAGAATACCAGAATTTATTCCTTCCATCTGAATATAGTTTTCTACCTGTTGATCAGCCTCTCCCCATCCTCTATTTCCTCATCCCCTTCCCAGTCTCTTATAACTACTCTTTCATTCTCTGTTTTGATGACAGTAATACAATGTAGAACTGCTGATAAATGCAAGTGGCATTTAATATAAATTCTTGATAGGTTTTGAAGTGACATCTTTGTAAAAGAGCTATGTTCATTCCACAGAATCTACTCTGTGTGAAGATGGTACCATTGCCTTGTTCTTAAGGGGCAGTTATTTCATTTGGCTCAAATTTCCAAAGCTCTAACAAGATTTAAGTCCTTTTAAATAATGACTTACTTATATTAGACATTATTGGACCACTAGCATGTAATAAATAGAAGACTCTGATTAGCATAGTGTTGGTGGTGTGATGGTTAACTTTATTTGTCAACTTGATTTGGACATGGGGTACCTGGATACTTGGCTAAGCATTATTTTAGGATGTACCTATGAGGGTGTTTCTAGATGAGGTGAACATTTGAATGGGTAGGGTGAATAAAGCAGACTGGCCTCTCCTATAGATGAGCCTTCTCCAATCCTTTGAAGACCTGAATAGGATAAAATGCTGAGTGAGAAAAAAATTATTTCTCTCTGTCTTTAGTAGGGACATCAGTCTTCCCACCTTTGGTGTCAGACTTGGACTGGAACTTGTACCACCAGTTGTCCTGAGTTTACAGCCTATTGGTTGCCAATCTTGAACTTCTTAGCTTCCATAATTATGTGAATCCATTTCTTATAGTAAATCTCTGAAGAACCCAGACTAATACACTGGAAAACCAGTGTTACTAATAGTTCTCCAAAATGTATAGGAAAAGAGTACACATTTGAAGTAGATGTCCAAATCAATCTCTCTATAAATACATACAACCGTTGCTATCAGTTTGCAAAATATATATATAATATATATATATTGCTATGGATAGAATTAGACATAGAAATAATTTTCAGATGGAAAATTTTGTTTGATCTCACTTGCTGATTAAATAATGCCCTTTAACATGTCTCCATGTATGTATATTTACATAAATTCCTGTTTAAGCTACAGATAAGCCATAGGCATAGGAGTGCAATTATGTTTGTAAATTAAAGTGAGAAGAGCAAACATATCATTAGCTCTTCAACTATGTGATTATATGGTTTTAGCATGACTCATGGTGAAACATGACAGCTTGTATGAACACTTGATATTCACAGACAGTAATGTGTAAAAGACACTTTTCTGTAATTGGTCCCAGGGCAAAGGGCTGATCACTTGTATAAAAGCTTCCAGATATGCATTTGGTTGGGCTACTAATTAGTGAAACAAAAAAGAGCTGAACTTTGGAAACTGTGATGAGTCCATGATCTTTTTTCCTTTAAGGAAATAATCACTTTGCCCTTGAACTCCAAAAGGCCTTGAAATCAACTGATTCTCCTCTTAAGCTCCTTAACAAGCATGGGGATTAGAGGCAAGCAGTGCAGAATGGTTCATATTAGATATAAATGATAATGGACAATAGAAAATCACCTATGAGTAAAGTACAGGCACCCTGGGCAAGTTCCTTTCACTGAGTTTATTTTTTCTTTACAAGATATTGTGAATCTCCTGTTGCAAAGCTATGCATAACACAGATGTATGACAAGACTACTGAATAGAATAAAGTTGAATGTAGAGATCTATTTAAGAGCAGTTCTTTATAAAATGTTGCAAGTGGTAATAGTGGTAGATAAATTAAGTATACAATGGAAATAAAATATAATTAAAATGACTGCCTATATATTTCTTAATTTAACAGAATAATTTAGCCTAACTCCATCACTTCATTTTACAAAGAAATAAAATTGTGAATTAAAAGAATCCCACATAACCATAGTCTTCCAATTTTTAAGTCCAGAATCTTGTGCATGTCTTCATATTTATTCTTAACTATGTCAGAAAGTAAACAAATGCTACATCAAAGTGATCTGTTTGTACTTAATCCATTTTGGCCACAGTTCTGCTGATCTATGCGTATATATTTTTTTGCCTACTGTTGATCCTATTCTCTCCCCTTAAATGAAGAGTTTCACTCAGTGCTGTTCACCTTGAAGGGAGGCACATTCTGTACACAGTCTGAAGACGCAGCATGAATTACCTCTCCCTCTGCCACTCACCCCCAAGAAGAGAATAAAGTGTAATGGACCAAGAAGGAGGGTGGGGAGAGGGAAGGACGAAGAAATGAAAAACAACAGGTTTGGGAAAAGGATATAGCTTTTGTGATTAATATTAAAGTTCTGAGCTCGCAGACATCAAATTTTATTCTCTCTTCCTAAGATTTGGATGAACCATACTATTCCTGGCTTGGAGCAAGAGTCTCATGCTAAGTGATACTAAATATCAGGAATGAAAATATCCTTAATTTTTTTGCTTTTTAAAAACCTTTGAAGTTCAATTGAGCATCAGAAGATACCCTGAAGGTTTCAGAAGTTGCCAATATCATATATGTATTCCTTTGACCTCACCAGCCTCCCTGTTCTGTTAACCTCAGCTTATACACGTAGTCTCTTCCATATTTGTTTGGGTTTAATTAATATTTATATGGATTGATATGCTTATCACTTCAAAGTAAATCTGAAGCCTAGTTGATTATTAAGGTTTTAACTCTATGGAAGCTTCTAGTTACAGAAGTTCATTTGTGGTTATGTATACAGCCAGCATACATCAAACATGTCTTACATTCCAAGCATTGTGCTCAGAGCTCAGGGTGCAAAAATAAATAAGGCACAGTCACCAGTCTCAAGAGTCTCGCTGATTAAGGTTACAGACCTGGTGCCCAGCAGATATAAAGCCTGGCATGGTAGATGGTAAGTGGAGGCTCAGGGGAAGCTGGTGGAGGGCATTTGCACTTACCATGATAAGAATGGAAAGGGCTGTGGCAAACTGGATGGTGGTTGCCTTGTTTAAAGGGGCAGTCAAAACGCAGCTTCAGCCCTTCCTTGCTATATGTTAAGTAACTGTGCCAGATATACTGAGATTTTTAGGAAAACTTGCAAATCTACACTTCATGAAAGATTGTAAAATAATTTAAGGTAGGTTCATTTTTTTTTTTTTTTTTTTTTTTTGAGACACAGTCTCGCTCTGTCTCCCAGGCTGGAGTGCAATGGTGCGATCTAGGCTCACTGCAACCTCTGCCTCCGGGGTTCAAGCAATTCTACTGCCTCAGCCTCCCAAGTAGCTGGGATTACAGGTA
>PVKV010042407.1:0-10751 GCA_004027835.1 Alouatta palliata
TCCATTCCCCATTCCATTCCCCATTCCATTCCATTCCCCATTCCATTCCCTGTTCCATTTCATTCCATTCCCCATTCTATTCCCCATTCCATTCCATTCCATTCCCCATTCCATTCACGATTCCATTCCACTTTCCATTCCCCATTCCATTCCTCATTCCATTTCATTCCCCATTCCATTCCCCATTCCATTCCGTACCCCAATCCACTCTAATTCATTCCCTATTTCATTAACCGTTCCATTCCATTACATTCTCCATTGCATTCCCCATTCCATACCATTCCATTCCCCATTCCATTCACCAGTCCATTCCATTCCATTTCCTGTTCCATTCCCCATCCATTGCCAATTTCATTTCATTCCATTCCTCATTACATTGCCTATTTGATTCCCTATTCCATTCCATTTCATTATCAATTCCATTCCCCATTCCATTCCATTATCCATTCCATTCCCTGTTCCATTCCATTCCATTCCCCATTCCATTCCACGTTCCTTTACATTCCATTTCCCATTCCATTCATCGTTCCATTTCATTCCATTCCATATTCCATTTCCCGTTACATTTCAGTCCATTCCCCATTCATCTCCCCATTCTATTCCACTATATTTCCCATTTAATTCCATATTCCACTCCATTCCATTACCCATTCAATTCACCGTTCTATTCCATTTCATTCCCCATTTCATTTCATTCCATTCCCCATTCCATTCCCAATTTCATTCCCTATTCCATTCCAATTCATTCCCCTTTCCATTAATAATTCCATTCCATTCCATTCTATTCCCTATT
The DNA here is from genome assembly GCA_004027835.1 of Alouatta palliata. Classification (NCBI taxonomy): domain Eukaryota; kingdom Metazoa; phylum Chordata; class Mammalia; order Primates; family Atelidae; genus Alouatta; species Alouatta palliata. The sequence goes on from PVKV010042407.1 coordinate 794, forward strand.
CCATTCCAGATTCCATTCCACACTCTATCCCATACCATTCCATTCCATTCCCCTTTCCATTCCCATTTCCATTACATTCCATTCCCCATTCTATTCCCCTTTCAATTCCATTACATTCCCCATTCCATTCCACTTTCCCTTCCATTCCATACCTCATTCTGTTTACATTAAATTTCATTCCATTTCCCATTCCATTCCATCCCATTCTCCATTCTAATCCACATTTCATTCTATTCCCTTCACCATTCCATTCCCCGTTCCATTCCAATCCATTCCCCATTCCTTTCCCCGTTCTATTCCATTACATTACCCATTTAATTCCATATTCCATTCCATTACATTTAACATTCAATTCACCGTTATATTCCATTTCATTCCACATTCCATTCCCATTACAAAAGCCATTCCATTCCCCACTTCATTTCATTCCATTCCCCATTCCATTTTCCATTATATTACCCATTCAATTTCATTCCATTCCCCATTCCTTTCCCCATTCCAATCCCCATTCCATTCCACAATCTATTATATTCCATTCCCTATTCCATTCCCCATTCCATTCCATACTCCATTCCCCATTCCATTCCCCATTCCATTGCACATAAATTCCATTCCATTCTGCATTCTATTTGCCATTCCATATCCCATTCCATTCCCCATTCCATTCCATTCCATTCCCCATTAAATTCCCCATTCTATCCCATTCCATTCCCCATTCCATTTCCCATTTCACTTCGTTCCATTCCCCAGTCCATTCTCAATTTCATTCCCCATTCCTTTCCAATCCATTCCCCTTTCCATTAATAATTCTATTCCATTCCATTCCCCATTCTATTCCAGATTCCATTCCGCACGCTATCCTATTCCATTCCCCATTCTATTTCTCATTCCTTTCCTCAATCCATTCCATTCCATACCCCATTTCATTCCCCTTTCCATTACATTCCACTCCCCATTCCATTCCCCATTCAATTCCATTCCATTCCCCATTCCATTCCCCATTAAATTCCATTCCATTCTCCTTTCCATTCCACTTTCTATTCCATTCCATTGCTCATTCCTGTTACGTTAAATTTCATTCCATTCCTCATTAGATTTTCCGTTCCATTCCATCACATTCCCCATTCTAATCCACTATCCATGCCATTCCCTTCCCCATTCCATTCCCCATTCCATTCCAATCAATTCCCCATTCCTCTCCCCATTCTATTCCATTACTTTCCCCATTTAATTCCATACTCCAATCCATTCCATTACCCACTAAATTCACTGTTCCATTCCATTTCATTTCCCATTCCAGTCCCATTACATTAGCCATTCCGTTCCCCATTTCATTGCATTCCATTCCCCATTCCATTTTTATTACATTCCCCATTCCATTCCATTCCATTCCCCACACCATTCCCCATTCCATTACCCATTTCATATAATTCGATTCCCCATTTAGTTCTGCATTCCTTTCAACATTCTATCCTATTGCATTTACCATTCCATTCCCAATTCAATTCCATTCTTTTCCGCATTCCATTCTCATTCCATTCCCTGCCCAATTCCATTGATCGTTCCACTCCATTCCATTCCCGATTGCATTCCATTCCATTCTCCATTCCATTCCATTCCATTCCATTCCATTCCCAATTCCATTCTTCATTCCATTAAATTTCATTCCCCATTCCATTCCTCATTCCTTTTGATTCCTTTGACCATTACATTCCACTTTCATTTACATTCCATTTTCCAATCCATTCATCGTTCCCTTAAATTCCATTCCCCATTCCACTCGTCGTTCCATTCCATTCCATTTCCCATTCCATTCCCCATTCCCTATTATTCCATTAACCATTCCATTCCCCATTCCATTCCATTCCCCATTCCCTTCACGATTCCATTCCACTCTCCATTCCATTCCATTCCATTCCCCATTCCATTCCCCATTTCATTCCATTCCCCAATCCACTACAATTCATTCCCATTTCATTAACCGTTCCATTCCATTTTATTCCCCATTGAATTCCCCATTCCATACCATTCCATTCTCCATTCCATTCAACAATCCATTCCATTCCATTCCATGTTCCATTCCCCATCCATTGCCATTTTCATTTCATTCCGTTACCCATTACATTGCACATTGCATTCCCCATTCCATTCCATTCCAGTCCCAATTCCATTCCCCATTCCAATAAATTCCATTATCCATTCCATTCCCTGTTCCATTCCATCCCATTCCCCATTCCATTCCACTTTCTTTACATTCCATTTTCCATTATATTAATCGTTCCATTTCATTCCATTCCCCATCCCATTCCCCGTTCCATTCCATTCCATTCCCCTTTCCATTGCACGTTCCATTTCATTCCATTCCCCATTCCATTCCCCATTCCATTACATTCCATTCCTCATTCCATTCCCATTCCATTATCCATTCCATTCCCCATTTCATTGCAATCCATTCCCCATTCCATTTTCTATTGCATTACCCATTCCAGTTCATTCCATTCCCCATTCCGTTCCCCATTCCATTCCCCATTCAATTCCATTCCATTACCCATGCCATTCTCAATTGCATTCCCCATTTCATTCCATTCCTTTCCCCATTCCATTCCCCATTCCATTCCATTCCATTCTATTCCCCATTCCATTCCCCATAAATTCCATGGCATTCCCCATTCCACTCACCATTCCATATACCATTCCATTCCCCATCCCACTCAAATTCCATTCCCCCTTAATTCCCCATTCTATCCCATTCCATTCCCCATTCCATTCCCCATTTCATTTCATTCCATTCCCCATTCCATTCCCAATTTAATTCCCCATTCCATTCCAATCCATACCCCTTTCCATTAATAATTCCATTCCATTCCATTACCTATTCCATTTCCAGTTTCCATTCCACGCTCTATCCCGTTCCATTCTATTCTAGTTCTCATTCCTTTCCCCAATCCATTCCATTCCATTCCCCTTTCCATTCCCGTTTCCATTACATTCCATTCCCCATTCCATTCCCCTTTCAATTCCACTCCACTTTCCCTTCCATTCCATACCTCATTCTCTTTACATTAAATTTCATTCCATTTCCCATTCCATTCCATCCCATTCCCCATTCTAATCCACATTCCATTCTATTACCTTCACCATTCTATTCCCCTTTCCATTCCAATTCATTCCCCATTCCTTTCCCCGTTGTATTCCATGACATTACCCACTTAATTCCATATTCCATTCCATTACATTTAACGTTCAATTCACCGTTATATTCCATTTAATTCCACATTCCATTCCCATTACATAAGCCATTCCATTCTCCACTTCATTTCATTCCATTACACATTCCGTTTTCCATTACATTACCCATTCCATTTCATTCCATTCCCCATTCCTTTCCCCATTCCATTCCACATTTTTTCATATTCCATTCCCTTATTCCATTCCCCATTCCATTCCATACTCCATTACCCATTCCATTCCCCATTCCATTGCAAATAAATTCCATTGCAAATAAATTCCATTGCATTCTGCATTCTGTTCGCCATTCCATATCCCATTCCATTCCCCATTCCATTCCAAATTCCATTCCCCATTAAATTCCCCTCTCTATCCCATTCCATTCCCCATTTCTCTTTGTTCCATTTCCCAGTCCATTCCCAATTTCATTCCCCATTCCATTCCAATCCATTCCCCTTTCCATTAATAATTCTATTCCATTCCATTCCCCATTCCATTCCAGATTCCATTCCGCATGCTATCCCATTCCATTACCCATTCTATTTCTCATTCCTTTCCTCAATCCATTCAATTCCATTCCCCAATACATTCCCCTTTCCATTACATTCCACTCCCCATTCCATTCCCCATTCAATTCCATTCCATTCCCCATTCTATTCCCCGTTAAATTCCACTCCATTCTCCATTCCATTCTACTTTCCATTCCATTCCTCATTCCATTTACGTTAAATTTCATTCCATTCCTCATTAGATTTTCCGTTCCATTGCATCCCATTCCCCATTCTAATCCACTTTCCATGCCATTCGCTTCCCCATTCCATTCTCCGTTCCATTCCAATCCATTCCCCATTCCTCTCCCTGTTCTATTCCATTACATTCCCCATTTAATTCCATACTCCACTGCATTCCGTTACCCATTAAATTCACTGTTCCATTCCATTTCATTTCCCATTCCATTCCCATTACATTAGCCATTCCATTCCCCGTTTCTTTGCATTCCATTCCCCATTCCATTTTTTATTACATTCCCCTTTCCATTCCATTTCATTACTCACACCATTCCCCATTCCATTACCCGTTTCATATCATTCGATTCCCCATTTAGTTCCCCATCCTTTCAACATTCTATCCTATTCCTTTTACCATTCCATTCCCCATTCAATTCCATTCGTTTCCCCATTCCATTCCCCATTACATTACATGCCCAATTCCATTGATCGTTCCACTCTATTCCATTCCCCATTCCATTCCCGATTGCATTCCATTCCATTCCCCATTCCATTAAATTCCATTCCCAATTCCATTCCCCATTCCATTCCCCATTCCATTCGATTCCTTTGCCCATTACATTCCACGTTCCTTTACATACCATTTTCCAATCCATTCATTGTTCCATTAAATTCCATTCCCCATTCCACTCCAGATTCCATTCCATTCCATTCACCATTCCATTCACTATTCCATTCCATTCCATTCCCCATTCCATTCACTATTTCATTCCACTCCCCATTCCATTCAATTCCATTCCCCATTCCATTCCCCATTCCATTCCATTCCCCAATCCACTACAATTCATTCCCCATTTCATTAATTGTTCCATTCCATTCCATTCCCCATTGAATTCTCCATTCCTTACCATTCCATTCCCCATTCCATTCAACAATCCATTCCACTCCATTCCCTGTTCCATTCTCCATCCTTTGCCATATTCATTTTATTCCGTTAAACATTACATTGCCCATTGCATTCCCCATTCCATTCCATTTCAGTCCCAATTCCATTCCCCATTCCATTAAATTCCATTATCCATTCCATTCCCTGTTCCGTTCCATTCCATTCCCCATTCCATTCCACTTTCCTTTACATTCCATTTTCCATTCCTTTCATTGTTCCATTTCATTCCATTCCCCATTCCATTCCCTGTTCCATTCTATTCCATTGCACATTCCATTGCCCGTTTCATTACATTCCATTCCCCATTCCATTCCCCGTTCCATTACATTCCATTCCTCATTCCATTCCCCATTGCATTCCCTCTTCCATTTCATTCCTTTCCCCATTCCATTCCCTGTTCCATTGCATTCCATTGCACATTCCATTGCACATTGCATTACATTCCATTCCCCATTCCATTCCCCGTTCCATTATATTGCATTCCTCATTCCATTTTCATTCCATTGTCAATTCCATTCCCCATTTCATTGCAATACATTCCCCATTCCATTTTCTATTCCATTACCCATTCTATTTCTTTCCATTCTCCATTCCATTCCCCATTCAATTCCATTCCATTCCCCATCCCATTCTCCATTGCATTCCGCATTCCATTTCATTCCTTTCCCCATTCAATTCCCCACTCCATTCCACTTTCTACCATATTCCATTCTCAGTTACATTCCGCATTCCATTCTATACTCCATTCCCCATTCCATTCCATTCCATTCCATTCCATTCCCCATTCCATTCCACATAAATTCCATTCCATTCCACATTCCATTCGCTATTCCAAATCCCATTCCATTCCCCATTCAATTCCGTTCCATTCCCAGTTCCATTCCCCATTCCATTAAATTTCATTCCCCGTTCCATTCACCATTCCATTCGATTATTTTGCCCATTACATTCCACATTCATTTACATTCCATTTTCCAATCCATTCATCGTTCCATTATATTCCATTCCCCTTCCACTCCCCATTCCATTCCATTCCCCATTCCATTCACCGTTCCCTATCATTCATTAACCATTCCATTTCCCATTCCATTCCATTCCCCATTCCATTCATGATTCCATTCCACTCCCCATTCTATTCAATTCCATTCCCCATTCCATTCCCCATTCCATTCCCCATTCCATTCCCCATTCAGTTCCATTCCATTCCATATACCATTCTCCATTGCATTCCCCATTCCATTGCATTCCTTTCCACATTCCATTGCCCACTCCATTCCACATTCTATCATATTCCATTCTCAACTACTTTTCCCATTCCATTCCATACTCCATTCCCCATTCCATTCCATTCCATTCCATTCCCCATTCCATTCCACATAAATTCCATTCCATTCCACATTCCATTCGCTATTCCATATCCCATTCCATTACCCATTCCATTCCATTCCATTCCCAATTCCATTCCCTATTAAATTCCCCATACTATCCAATTCCATTCCTCATTCCATTCCCCATTTCATTTCTTTTCTTTCCCCATTCCATTCCCAATTTCATTCCCCATTCCTTTCCATTCCATTCCCCTTTCCATTAATAATTCCATTCCATTCCATTCGCCATTCCATTCCAGATTCCATTCCGCATGCTATCCCATTCCATTCCCCATTATATTTCTCATTCCTTTCCACAATCTATTCCATGCCTTTCCCCATTCCATTCCCCTTTCCATTACATTCCATTCCCCATTCCATTCCCCATTCAGTTGCATTCCATTCTCCATTCCATTCCACTTTCCATTCCATTCCATTCCTCATTTCATTTATGTTAATTTCATTCCATTCCCCATTCCATTTCCCGTTCCATTCCATCCCATTCCCCATTCTAATTCATGTTCCATTCCATTCCCTTCCCCATTCCATTACCAGTTCCATTCCAATCAATTCCCCATTCCTCTCCTTGTTCTATTTCATTACATTCTCCATTTAATTCCATAGTCCACTCCATTCCATTACCCATTAAATTCACTGTTCCATTCCATTTCATTTCCCATTCCATTCCCATTCCATTAGCCATTCCGTTCCCCATTTCATTGCATTCCATTCCCCAATCCATTTTTTATTACATTCCCCATTCCATTCCATTCCATTCCATTCCCCACGCCATTCCCCATTCCATTCCCCGTTTCATATCATTCAATTCCCCATTTAGTTCCCCATTCCTTTCAAAATTCTGTCCTATTCCATTTACCTTTCCATTCCCCATTCAATTCCATTCGTTTCCCCATTGCATTCCCCATTCCATTCCATGCCCAATTCCATTGATCGTTCCACTCCATTCCATTCCCCATTCCATTCCCCATTCCATTCCATTCCATTCCCAATTCCATTCCCCATTCCATTAAATTTCATTCCCCATTCCATTCCCCATTCCTTTCGATTCCTTTGACCATTACATTCCACTTTCATTTACATTCCATTTTCCAATCCATTTGTCGTTCCATTAAATTCCATTCCCCATTCCACTCCCCGTTCCATTCCATTCCATTCCCCATTCCATTCCCTGTTCCCTATCATTCCATTAACCATTCCATTTCCCATTCCATTCCATTCCATTTCCCATTCCATTCACAATTCCATTCCACTCCCCATTCCATTCAATTCCATTCCCCATTCCATTCCCCATTTCATTCCATTCCCCAATCCACTACAGTTCATTCCCCATTTCATTAACCGTTCCATTCCATTACATTCCCCATTGAATTCCCCGTTCCATAGCATTCCATTCACCATTCCATTCAACAATCCATTCCACTCCATTCCCTGTTCCATTCTCCATCCATTGCCATTTTCATTTCATTCCATTACCCATTACATTGCCCATTGCATTCCCCATTCCATTCCATTCCACTCCCAATTCCATTCCCCATTCCATTAAATTCCATTATCCATTCCATTCCCCATTCCATTCCTTTCCATTCCCCATTCCATTCCACTTTCCTTTAGATTCCATTTTCTATTCCATTCGTCGTTCCACTTCATTCCATTCCCCATTCCATTTCCTGTTCCATTCCATTCCATTCCCCTTTCCACTGCACATTCCATTTCATTCCATTCCCCATTCCATTCCCCGTTCCATTACATTCCAATCCTCATTCCATTACCATTCTATTATCCATACCATTCCCCATTTCATTGCAATCCATTACCCATTCCATTTTCTGTTGCATTACCCATTCCTTTTCATTCCATTCCCCATTCCATTCCCCAATCCATTCCCCATTCAATTCCATTCCATTCCCCATGCCATTCTCCATTGCATTCCCCATTTCATTCCATTCCTTTTCCCATTCCATTCCCCATTCCATTCCACATTCTATCATATTCATTTCCCCATTCCATTCCATACTCCATATCCCATTCCATTCCATTCCACTCTATACCCCATCCCATTCCACATAAATTCCATTGCATTCCCCATTCCATTCACCATTAAATATACCATTCCATTCCCCATTCCATTCCCAATTTCATTCCCCATTTCATTCCAATCCATTCCCCTTTCCATTAATAATTCCATTCCATTCCATTCCCTATTCCATTCCAGATTCCATTCCACACTCTATCCCATTCCATTTCATATTCTAGTTCTCATTTCTTTCGCCAATGCATTCCATTCCATTCCCCATTCCATTCCCGTTTCCATTCCATTCCATTACCCATTCCATTCCCCTTTCAATTAAATTCCATTCCCCATTCCATTCCACTTTCCCTTCCATTCCATACCTCATTCTCTTTATGTTAAATTTCATTCCATTTCCCATTCCATTCCTTTCCATTCCCCATTCTAACCCACATTCCATTTTATTCCCTTCACCATTCCATTCCCCGTTCCTTTCCAATCCATTTGCCATTCCTTTCCCCGTTCTATTCCATGACATTACCCATTTAATTCCATATTCCATTCCATTACATTTAACATTCAATTCACCGTTATATTCCATTTCATTCCACATTCCATTCCCATTACATAAACCATTCCATTCCCCACTTCATTTCATTCAATTCCCCATTCCATTTTCCATTACATTACCCATTCCATTTCAGTCCATTCCCCATTCCTTTCCCCATTCCATTCCCCATTCCATTCCACATTCTATCATATTCCATTCCCCATTCCATTCCACATTCCATTCCCCATTCCATTCCCCATTCCATTACACATGAATTCCATTACATTCCACATTCTATTTGCCATTCCATATCCCATTCCATTCCCTATTCCATTCCATTCCATTCCCAATACCATTCCCCATTTCACTTCTTTCCATTTCCCAGTGCATTCCCAATTTCATTCCCCATTCCATTCCAATCCATTCCCCTTTCCATTAATAATTACATTCCGTTCCATTCCCCATTCCATTCCGGATTCCATTCCACACGCTATCCTATTCCATTCCCCATTCTATTTCTCATTCCTTTCCTCAATCCATTCCATTCCATTCCCCATTCCATTCCCCATTCAATTCCATTCCATTCACCCTTCCATTCCCCGTTAAATTCCATTCAGTTATCCATTCCATTCCACTTTTCATACCATTCCATTCCTCATTCCATTTCCGTTAAATTTCATTCCATTCCTCATTAGATTTTCTGTTCCATTCCATCCCATTCCAAATTCTAATCCACTTTCCATGCCATTCCCTTCCCCATTCCATTCCAATCCATTCCCCATTCCTCTCCCCGTTCTATTCCATTACATTCCCAATTTAATTCCATACTCCACTGCATTCCATTACTCATTAAATTTACTGTTCCATTCAATTTCATTTCCCATTCCATTCCCATTACATTAGCCATTCCATTCCCCATTTCATTGCATTCCATTCCCCATTCCATTTTTTATTACATTCCCCATTCCATTCCATTCCATTCCCCACGCCATTCCCCATTCCATTACCCGTTTTATATCATTCGATTCCCCATTTAGTTCCCCATTCCTTTCAACATTCTATCCTATTCCATTTACCATTCCATTCCCCATTCAATTCCATTCGTTTCCT
>PVKV010042408.1:0-10751 GCA_004027835.1 Alouatta palliata
GCCTCGGGCGGGACACGCCACAGGAGCAGGACACAGAGGCCTCGGGCGGGACACGCCACAGGAGCAGGACACAGAGGCCTCGGGCGGGACACGCCACAGGAGCAGGACACAGAGGCCTCGGGCGGGACACGCCACAGGAGCAGGACACAGAGGCCTCGGGCGGGACACGCCACAGGAGCAGGACACAGACCAGACGCCTCGGGTGGGACACACCGATGGGAGCAGCCAAAGCCCACGCAAGGGGACCGGGAGGACACGCACCCAAGGGGAGGCTGCACTAGCCAACTCGGTGCTGAGTCCACTGGCCAGACAGGTGCCAGCAAGAACGAAGAGCTACAGGCTTACCCCAGAGCCACACAGAAGCAAAACGTCAAAACCTGTGGATGACCTGGGAAAGCCTGTATGGTGTCAGACCAGCAGTTTCTTAAGACCCCAAACGAGACAAAGGGGCAGTCAAGCCTGAGGGATGGCATTGCTGCAGGTGAGGAGGCGCCAGGGCAGGACACAGGCCTGGACCCGTGCGCTCAGGGGAGGCCACCCTGCAGCCCATGGGGAGCACACGCATGCCTTGCCCTGGGAGAGCTCTCGGGGCTGGCCGCTCAGTCCACTGCCTGCAGGTCCCTGGGCACAGGCTCCCAGTGCAGAAAGGAACGGGCAGGGCTATGGCCACTGCTCAGGCCTGTCTCAGAAACTCATGTGACACAGAGAGATGTGTGAGGCATGACGTTCCCACACAGGCCAAGCCACAGGAACCATGAGACGTGTGGGCCTGCACCCCACGCTAGGGACGAGGACCTTGATGCACCGTGGGGATGCCGACACCTAAGGGGAGGGGCCAGGCTCTGGGTGGGAGGAGGGGGACAGGGTTTCCCAGGGAGGCTAGATGGGAAGCTGAGACACAACAGGCAGGCAGGTGTGCGCTTCCAGCGCTTACAATCTTCTTAGGTGAGAAGAATAAGGAGGCCAGGTCCCCGTCCACCAGGAGTCAGTGTGCACGGTGGCACCAGCTATGGGGCCAGGAGCCAGTCAGCCAGGGACCAACGGCCTCCACGTAACCCAGCGGGTGCAGGCAGCCACAAGGCAGCCCCGGGGCCGACGACACACTGACCTCTCGCTGTGGGACAGGTCGGCGTCAGCCTTGAGCATGGAGAGAAGGTTTGCACCTTCCTGGTTCTCCCGCTCCCGCCTCTGCTGCAGCGCCTCCAGCTCAGAACGGCACTCTTCTATCTCGTGATTCAAGGAGAAAACCTGGTCTTTCAGCTATCGGGAAAGATTGTTAAAGCTTTAGTTAAAATGATATGGTTAAAAGTCAATGGCTTAAAAAAAAAAAAAGTCAATGGCTGTAAGGGAGTTTCAACATCATGTTCACTATTCGAGTCTCTGACATAGGACTTTTCAGCTCTGCGATGGTGCGGAAGCAGGAAGCATTTTGGCGAGTTCCTTGACGCACAGTGCCTTGACCGAAAGTGGTGGAGACACGGGCCCCGCACAGGCCGAGGAGCACGTTTAATAAAAATACGGCAAAGGTAAACGAGCTACTGATTTAAGGTGAAAATTACTGACACGGTTTTTCCTCCATTACTCATCATTTACAAAAGAAGAATACATCGGTATTCCCAGCTGGAACCTGAGGCCAGGGGAGGGAAGGGGTGGTTCATCAGATCCACTGCTCCAACAGCAATTCCAGTAAGTCACTGTGACTAGTCCTTCACAAAAGTCAGTTGCCCGGTAGACAAAGATCTTTCTTTTTGAAGTAGGGTCTCATTCTGTCACCCAGGCTGAGTGCAGTGGCCTGACCACAGCTCACTGTAGCCTCCATCTCTGGGGCACAAGCAATCCTCCCACCTCAGATTCCTGAGAAGCTGGGATTACAGGCGTGTGCCACCACGCCCGGCTAATTCTTTAATTTTTTTGTAGAGACAGGGTCTCCCTATGTTGCCCAGGCTGGTCTCGAATTCCTGGGATGGAGTGGTCCTCCTGCCTCATCCTCGGGAAGTGCTGAGATGACAAGTGTGGGCCACAGTGCCAGGGAGGGAGAACAGGCAGTGAGAGTCTAATGGGGACAGAGCTGAGTTTTACAAGATGAAGGCATGGAGGCGGCTGAATGCGCCTCCACCACAGAACAAGGCACTGAAATAGTTACAATGACTTGTATGCAACACGTCTTACCACCAAGAGAAAATGATTCTTATGCTGTACATGTCTTATTACAAGGGAAAGGCATGTTCTACACACCTGCTGGACTTGGTGATTCTTCTTCTGAAGCTGCAGAGACAAAGACTCTTTCTCCTCTTGGTGAAAAGGCTGTGCCTGTGCACTCTGGAGCCTATGTGTCTCTTTTTCAGGCAATGTAGCTTTCTTTTCACTTCCAAATTCACCCTGTACACATTAATAACAATAAAAAACACCAGTAAGCTAGAAAAATGCATTCTCTGCTATTAGCTAGAATTCAGCATCTTCAGCAAATATCCACGGAGCCCCCACTCTGCACCAAGAGCCGCCACTCACAGAAAACATGCACTCAGAGAGTTTGCGGAGAACATGAAGTCCTGGTTTCAGGGACACAAGTCTGCACCGGTGATAGCTGCATGTAATGAGCACTGCTCGCTACCATTCCCAAAGGGTTACTATAACATCTTCAAGAGTCACACTAAGAAGTTCACCCTCCTGGGATTACAGCCATGAAAATCAAAGATATTTGGAAACCTAGGTTCCTTCCCTTTTAAATTTTATTATTTCCTTCCTAAATAATAACTTTTACATAAGGTTCAACAGATGAATTAAACTATTTATATTTATATAATTTGTTGTTGTTGTTGTTGTTGTTGTTGTTTGGAAGAAGGACTCTTGCTTTGTCACCCATGCTGGAGTGCAGTGGTGTGATCTCGACTGCAACCTCTGCCTCCCAGGTTCAAGAGATTCCCTTGCTTCAGTCTCCTGAGTTGCTGAGATTATAAGCGCCTGCCACCACACCCGGCTAATTTTTGTAATTTTTTTTTCAGAGACAGGGTTTCTACTAAAACCTGTTGGCCAGACTAGTCTCGAACTCCTGACCTCAAGTGATCTGCCCACGTTGGCCTCCCAAAATGCTGTAATTACAGGTGTGAGCCACTACACCTGGCCAATTAAATTAATGAAATAAGCTTATTTTTTAAACCTATAGAAGTAGCACTTCTAGAATGGCAAAGTAAGGACCTCCAAAATCTGTTCCTCTATAAAAGAAAACATGGTAAAACCCATCAAAACCAATGTTTTCAGAGCTGTGGAAATTCAGGCAGGTTTGCAACCATCCAAAGAGTGTTTACAGAAAGCACAGGCTGAGTGTCCGTCAGAACAAGGTTCGGTGCTTAACTTTGCTCTGACCCCAAAGCTCCTCTCCAATCTGACAGCCCTGAAAACCAGTAGCTGCCAGGGTAGGAAAGGGGACCCCAAAAGTGGCATGCACAACTGCCCGAGCCCACCTGCTGGGCACCTCGCTGCCGTGGCTGGGTCAGAGCTCTCTTGGTGTCAAAGATTCTACCCCAGGGCACTTGCTGGAAACAGTCCACAGCAAGTGTTTAACAGCACAGCTACAGCCACCCACAGTAGAGATGCCAGCTGGGACTAATAAGGGAGAAAACACTTGAGAATGAGAGTCCGTAGGCTCAGAAAAGCTCTGGCATCTTCTGGGGCTCTACAAGGTGTGAACACGTGCAGGGCTGTGCCCACCCTGTAAGGGACTGAGAGGCCTTGGGCTGACTGCAGGCTGACCATGCGGCTCTGCACAGCCGGGGTGAAGGCCAGGGCTGGGCTGTCCACCGCCCACCAGAGCCCCGAGGGCACAACACACACCGGGCTCTCAGCAGAGACAAAGACAGAAATAGAGCTCTTTCAACCCCTGGAGCTGAATATAATCACCGAAAAAAATCCACCAGAGGCAGCAGACTCGAGCAGGCAGAAGACAGAATTCGCAAGCTGGAAGATGGGCCAGTTCACAGGATCCAGTCAGGGAATAGACAGAAACATGAAAAAACTCAGCAGAGCCTCCAAGGCCTGTGGGGCACCCTCAAGCCAGACAGAGGGAGAGAAAAGGGCAGAGAGAACCCTTGAAGATACGATGTCTTGAAAATACTGAGGCCAAAACCTCCCAAATTTAACAAAAATAACAATAATAATAACAATTCCCACATACAAGCTCAATGAACCCCAAGTCAGACAAACTGACAGAGACCCACTCAACCATCACAGTCCAACCTCAGCGGGGTTCCGGACAGCCCCAGAATACGGGGTCACAACGCAGCCTGGGAAGATGGGTGAGGCTCATGACATGCAGCCCTGGGAAGAGAGGGTTCATGACGCAGTCTGGGAAGACGGGTGAGGCTCATGACACGCACCTCCGAGAAACAGGTGAGGCTAATGACATACAGCCCTGGGAAGACGGACACGGCTCGTGACATGCAGCCCCAGCCGACAGAGGAGGCAGCAGGGAGTGCTGCCCAGTGCTGAGGGAAAAGCCTGTGGACCTTGAAGTGGACATCCAGGAAATGATCTCTCAAGGATGAAGGAGAAATTATGACATTCTCACAAAAACAAAAGCCGAGAGGATTTATCACTAGCAGACCTGTGCTGCAAGAAATACCAGAGGAAGTCCTTCGGGCTGAAACAGAAGGCCCCAGACTGGAATTCCCAGGAAGAAACAGGAGCAGCAGTGCAGGTAACAGAAGACAAAACAGTATGGCTTTTGCTTATAGCTCTTCTTCTTCCTGATTTAAAAGACAAGTGAATAAAGCAATGGGCACAAAAAGATACAAAGATGTGCTTGGGCTGGGCACAGTGGCTCATGCCTGTAATCTCAGCACTTTGGGAGGCCAAGGCAGGCGGATCACGAACTCAAGAGATCAAGACCAGACAGGCCAACATGGTGAAACCCTGTCTCTGCTAAAAATGAAAAAATTAGCTTGGTGTAGTGGCACACACCTGTAGCCTCAGCTACTCAGGAGGCTGAGGCAGGAAGACTACTTGAACCCGGGAGGCGGAGGTTGCAGTGAGCCGAGGTGGCGCCACTGCACTCCGGCATGGTGATAGAGCGAGACTCTGTCTCAAAAAAAAAAAAAAAAAAAAAAGATGTGCTTGGTACGACAATACGAGTGCAAAGGTCAGAGGAGCGAATGATGCTACACTGGCAAATAGTTTTGTAACCTTTTAAAATTAAGGTGGTATTAATCCAAACCAGATTGTTAGAAGGTGCTTGCCGTAATGCTCATGCCAACTGCTAAGAAAAGAGCTCAATATATATAGCAGTCCCCTTTGTCTTGGGTTTCAGTTACTGTGTTCAACCTCATTCTGAAAACAGCATATGAAAAATTCCAGAAATAAACAACTCATGAGGGTTAAAGCACCTGCTGTGCTGAATGCTTGGTTGAGATCTGGCAGGCCAGGCCAGGGGTCATCCCTCTGCCCGGATTACCCACACTGCAGGCACCACCCGCCCACACGCGGGCATCTCGGCGATCAGACCGACTGTCGCAGCATCACGTACTTGTCTTCAAGTCACCCTATTTCACTTAATCACGGCCCCAAAGCACAGGACAGGCGACACTGCAATTCAGATGTGCCGCAGACGCCATAAAGGGATTCCTCTGAGTTAAAAGTTGATGACAGGTATGCACAGGGAAAAACGGCATCCACGATTTCAGGCACCACTTGGGGGTCTTGAAATGCATCCCCTGTGGGTAAGGGAGGACCACTGTATGGTAAAGTAAACATCAAGGAAATTAAAGTTAAAAAAAAGGTAGTCCTATAGTCCCAGCACTTTGGGAGGCTGAGGCGGGTAGATCACGAGGTCAAGAGATCGAGACCATCCTGGTCAACATAGTGAAACCCCGTCTCCACTAAAAATACAAAAATTAGCTGGGTGTGGTGGCGTGTACCTGTAGTCCCAGCTACTCGGGAGGCTGAGGCAGGAGAATTGCTTGAACCCAGGAGGCGGAGGTTGTGGTGAGCCGAGATCGCGCCATTGCACTCCAGCCTGGGTAACAAGAGCGAAACTCCGTCTCAAAAAAAAAAAAAAAAAAGGTAGTGATGGAGAAATGCAGGGACAAAGAGGACAAAAGAGACACAGAAGACAAACATCAAACACATACTGACACACGCTACGACATGTGTGAACTTGGGAACACACAAAGCAGAAGACGCCAAGGGCACACGTGCCTGGGTCTATTTAGGTAAATGTCCACAGTACGGAGGGCAGACAGTAGACCACCAGGAACGGGGGAGAAGGGAGGGTGAGAAGTAGTTGCTGATGAGTGGGGGTGTCTTCTGTTTTCCTTAATTTTCATTTAATTATTTTTTGAGGCAACGTTTTCGTGTAACCCAGGATGGAGTGTAGCGGTGCCATCTCAGCTCACTACAGCTTCAACCTCCTGGCCTCAAGCAATCGTCTCACCTCAGACTTCTGAGCAGCTGGAACTACATGGGTGCGCCAACATATCTTGATAATGTTTTTATTTTTAGTAGTTTTTATTTTCAGTCTTGAAGTCCTGGGCTCCAACAATCCTCTTGCCTCAGTCTCCCAAAATACTAGGACTACAGGCATGAGCCACTGGGGGTTTCGTTTTGAGGTGATGAAACATTTTAGAATAAACTTTTCTCAGATGTAAGGTAAGTGATGACAGATTCTCAGCAGAAAAGGTATGTTAAGCAGATTTAAATATAAAAAGGCACGACAAACATTGCCTAGAAAAAGCTCAGTTGTAAGACAATGAAACTATGTTTCAACTTGGTATGTGAAAAGGTAATTATAAAGTAAGCTTTTTATCTACTTAGCAGGCAGGAAAGGACAGCACTGAACTTGTCTCCTTGGAGGTAGGACCTGCTGCCCAGGACCTCCACCTGGGGTGGAGTGCCGGCTCCCCTCCCCGCCCAGCAGGGCCAGGAGGGATGACAGCTGGGCCTCCACGGGCTTCAGGAGGATGAAGCCGTCAACACTGAGTGAGGTCCTTTTCCAAAGTAAGTGGGCCAACAGTTCCAGCAAACACATGCAACCTGACACCAGAAATTCTCATTATTCTCTACCTTCTCCGTGTGGTAAGTCACGGGAGGAAAAGGAGAAAGGTTCGTGTGCCCCGGCACCAGCGTGTAACTTGCTGAAGGGGCCAGGTCGGCTGTGCAGTTTCGTCTTAGTCACAGCAACTAGAAACGGGTTCACACAGTACAACACTGAATTCACACTCTCAGGGTCTAGAGACCATGTGGAGTTGTGAGTACAGATCACTTTAATGAAATTTCTCTCCTGAATTTGATTTAGTTTCATCTGTTTGAAAGGAAGCAGTTAAGATTAACTTCTGAGCTGTGGCACACTACAAGCTTTCCAAAGAACTTTAATTACCATGCTGATGCCCCAACTATCAGCAATGCGTCTCGTGGGGGACAGATGCATCACTGGGCCAATAGCCAGGAAGCAGACAGCAGGCCAGGAGTGAGAAGTCTGAGGAGGGATGCTGGCTCTGTGCACACCAACCACAGAATGCTAGTGAATTCAAGAACAAAACCCCAAATGTCAACGAGGACCAGTAAGATGGAGGCCAAGAAACTGGGAAGATAAGAAAATCCATCCTCAAGACAAGGCGCCACCATGATGCCCACAGCAGCTCACGTCAGAGTCACAGCGGATGGGCTCCTTAGGCCCAGCCAGGCCCAGATCAGGAGCTTCCCTCCTGGCACCCACAGCATCAGCTGTTTTCCCAAGGTCAAACCTCAGTTACTGTGTAACAATGAGAAAATCAAACTTCTGTTTGAGGTCAACACAGGCACTCAGGAGTATCTGCCACCCTCACAGCCTGCAAAGCCTGCCCTAAGCCCCGGGCACCCCAAGCTCCGCCCCACTCAGGAGTATGGCCCCGCGTCTTTCTGGATCCTGGCTTCACACACCGCAGGCAGAGATAAGCCCCGGGCACCCCAAGCTCCGCCCCACTCAGGAGTATGGCCCCGCGTCTTTCTGGATCCTGGCTTCACACACCGCAGGCAGAGAGGGCGGAGGGCAGGCTCCACAGAGAACCCTGGCCAGGGAGAGCCGACACTGCACGCAGTCGGCCGGGAAGCCCAGCATGGCAGACAGAGGCAGCGCTCCCTCCTGCTGCACCCACTGGCTGTTGGAAGCTCCACACGTCCAGTCTTGACCTTCTCTGTTTCAGGAGGGCACAGCACCGCCCATAGGCACCGCCTCAACCCGGGGGAGCCACCCTAACCGTCAACACTTGGCCCTGTCCTGTCCACACACACTCAGGCCTTCGGTGGACCTGCGGAGGACATAGGAGGTGGAAGAGGCCAAATGAGGCAGCTCCCGACAGGGGGACAGCCTCTGGGAGACATCTGGCAGGGCCAGGCAGGTCACAGGCACGCAGGCCCAACAGCGGGACGGCCAGCGATCCCACAGGCCCAGGGCCTCGGCTCGGCCGCAGTGTCTGACAGAAGCATGTGCTTGGCCACCCCTCAACCTGACTGGACCAGCTCAAAGGAGGCTTCATTCCTGCAACCACCCCCTGCCAGAGCCTCTAGCCTGGAGTAAAACTTTTTAAATTGGCCGGACGCAGTGGCTCACACCTGTAATCCCAGCACTTTGGGAGGCCAAGGCGTGTGGATCATGAGGTCAGGCATTTGAGACCAGCTTCCCAGCATAGTGAAACTCTGTCTCTACTAGAAAATACAAAAAATTAGCCGGGCATGGTGGCAGGCCCCTGTAGTTCTAGCTACTCAGGAGGCTGAGGCAGGAGAATCGCTTGAACCCAGGAGGTGGAGGTTGCAGAGATCGCCGCACTGCACTCCAGCCTGGGTGACAGTGCGAGACTCCATCTCAAAAAACAAAACAAAACAAAACAAAAGTTATCTTTAAATTGACCATGTTCTAAGTTGTGAGGTCAGTATCAGAAAAGATGTTTTAATTACAAGTTAGACCAGACTAAAAGAAAAATAAAAAAAGATGTTTTAAAAAAAGTTATTCTAGGCCAGGCGCCGTGGCTCACGCCTGTAATCCCAGCACTTTCGGAGGCCGAGGCGGGCGGATCACGAAGTCAAGAGATTGAGACCACCCTGGCCAACATGGTGAAACCTTGTGTCTACTAAAAAATACAAAAATTAGCTGGGCGTGGTGGCGTGCGCCTGTAGTCCCAACTACTTGGGAGGCTGAGGCAGGAGAATTGCTTGAACCTGGGAGGCGGAGGTTGCAGTGAGCCGAGATCGCGCCACTGCACTCCAGCCTGGCGCCTGGCAACAAAACAAGACTCTGTCTCAAAAAAAAAAAAAAAATTAAAAAACACAAAAAATAAAAAAAATAAATAAAATAAATTTTAAAAAAGTTGTTCTCAGGTTTTTCTAAAATCCACACAATTACCAAAAAAATCACATTTTAATCATTAAGAAAATGTAATAGATATGCTGGCGAAGAAAGTAAGTGGCATGCACAGAAAACACCAACGTCAGAACGCAGAGACACTCAACTGAGGATGCATTCAGGACATTCAAACTCTAAACCACCCATGTTAATATTCTCTTAATATTTAAAAACAATTAACCTATGAATAGATTTGGAGTTTTCAATCCAAGAAAAGATGACACCGCCTTGAGCTCCCACACCGGCCACATGCGATTTACTTCTGCACCCAGAGCTTTGCTTTGCGTTACCAGCATGGGCAGTTCGGGGCGGGGCGGGGAAATCTTATGGGATACATATTTCTACCAAAAAGAAATCAAGCTTACGTTTCCAGAGAACTTTCCTCACAACCAAACTCCAAAGGGCGGCAGCCCGGAAAGTAATCCAATCGGCCCCGCAAGCGTAGGTCAAGTCACCCCGCTGACAAGTGACTGCTATTCCAACAGGTGCAAAGATATTTGAGGCTCAGATAAAGCATCGCTGCAGGGGAAGAACAGCACATCCCAGCTATTTTGGGACAATGACCCCAAACACTCCCACATCATGGCTCAGCAGGACTTTGTGTAAGTCCCTTCACAGGGTAAAGCCCGAGGAAAAACCAGGAGAGGAGCGGCCACCCAAGGAGCATTCTCACCAATCCCTGACCTGCAGATCTACCAACACGCTCGTGCGAATGAGGGAAGGCTGACCAGCATCACGGGAACAAAACAGATCCCGCTGTGAGCCTGCCAGGAAGAGACTGGCACGTGGGCTGGACTTGTGATGAAATGCAGGGGTCGCTGCGGGTGTTTAGGTGAGAATGAATCACGGCTATGCTGTACTGTGGGAAACACCTCGCTCAGACACATGGTGTTTTGGATTTGCTTCTACATAATCAGAAGGAGAGGGGGGCCTAATGTATTAAGTGTGTACCCCGCTAGCCAGTGGCCAGGGGGCTTGCTGAGTTAATCTGCCCCCAAAAAGTTAATATAAAATAAAAGAGCACATCCCACCTCCCCACAGCCCAATTGTTTTCTTCTGAATCGGCTACACAAAACAATCACATAAAAGAGCATCTGACAGGCACATCCTTAACAGCAAAGAAAAAAGGTAACTACCTTCCGCCTGGGTGACAGAGCAAGATCTTCTCTCCAAAACCACAACAAAAACAGTCACCCCAGAAGAACAAGGTACTAGGCACATCACGTAGGCCAGCAGGCATGTGCATCAGTGCTGTGTGTGTGTGTGCACATCACGTAGGCCAGCAGGCATGTGCACCTGTGCTGTGTGTGTATGTGTGTGCACATCACATAGGCCAGCAGGCATGTGCACCTGTGCTGTGTGTGTGTGTGTGTGCATACATCAC
>PVKV010042409.1:0-10751 GCA_004027835.1 Alouatta palliata
TTTTTTTGTATTTTTAGTAGAGACGGGGTTTCACCATGTTGACCAGGATGGTCTCGATCTCTTGACCTCGTGATCCACCCGCCTCGGCCTCCCAAAGTGCTGGGATTACAGGCGTGAGCCACCGCGCCCGGCTTAACAAAACATTTTTAAAGGTGATTGTAGCTTAGCTGAATTTGATAAAACAAAATGAACAGCAATATGGAATCACAGGCGTTGGATTATCATTTCAGCACTATTACTTACTGGCCACATGGCTGTCTAAAGCTCAAATTCGTTATCTGTGGAGGAGGAAGAATATCCAAGCCCTGCCTACTGCCAGGTTGTTGTAAGGATTACAGTTGATGAAATTTATAGTGATACTTTGTGCTTGGCAGAGTTCAATAAAAAGAAGATTCATGGACAGGCTCGGTGGCTCACGCCTATAATCCCAGCACTTTGGGAGGCCAAGGCGGGTGGATCAGGAGGTCAAGAGATCGAGACTATCCTGGTCAACATGGTGAAACCCCGTCTCTACTAAAAATACAAAAATTAGCGGGGCATGGTGGCGCAGCCTGTAGTCCCAGCTACTCGGGAGGCTGAGGCGACAGAATTGCTTGAACCCGGGAGGCGGAGGTTGCGGTGAGCCGAGATCACGCCATTGCACTCCAGTCTGGGTAACAAGAGTAAGAAATTCCATCTCAAAAAAAAGAAGATTCATTAAAATTTGGTGAAAGTACTGAAATTTGTTTTACCTTCTCAGTAAACACAGAAATATAAACGGTAATAAATTTATTTGAATAAAATTTTACTCAAATCTCTTCCTTCTAGGAAAAGAAAGTTTCTGCCTTTAGACACTTTTGAAACTTTTTCTTTGTTTTCACGGAGAATGTCGGGGTGTGTTTGTGTGTGCATGGGGCTGTGCATATGGTTATTACTTAGTATGATGGAGCACAGTTATGAATTTCTCCAGTATTTTTTCAAGGATTACATTAAACTATGTTCATTTGCTTTATGATTTGCACACATAGAGAAAAAGCATTTTTATGATTCCCTTATTATGTCTTCGATATAAAATGCATTAAATAGCAAAGTTTTAGGTAGTGAATATTTCAGGATCACAATACTGATTCATTTAAAACTATTTCAATGATAATGAAAATATGGGAAAGGAAACCAAAAAAATTATTCTTTGAATTTTATCAGTTCATTTCTAAATATCAAAGATTGAAAAAGTTCTTGCCTCTCACATACTCATTTTTTTTTTCATTTTTATTTTAAAGGAAGGAGACAGATGGACCAGGTAGTTGAGACATTGATGGATGTTCTAATTCAGAAAGCAGGTTTACAAGCCCTGAATATATCTTGCCAATTATCAACAGTAGCTTTGCTTTCACCCTCAATTCATTGCTTGTGTGAAAAAAAAGGCAACAAATGATACTGGTGCTGCTTGCGGAGATTGACATGACCTAAGAAATGTTGACTGTGGAAAAGTGATGGTACTACCATGTGCAACGGGCATGATTAACTGCCGTGAGATAGCAGCAAAAGTGTTTATCAGAATGTTAAATTTTGAGATCCATTCTGGGGGCAGGTAAGGAAGACACTGAGTTATAATAACCGCTTCTTATCTTATCCCACACTGAATTTTATAATTTTCAAGTTTTACACTTTACTGTTCACTCCTATAAATTCATTTTTCATTTGCTAATATAAAGCAATAATACTTATTTTTGATCTACACTCTGCAAAGACCAAGCCTACTCAATCTCTCTTTCCTTACGTATTTTAATATTTTAAGCAATATCCTTAATATTCACATATACTATGCAGATTTTAAACAATGCACTTAATATTCATATATACCGTGCAGATTTTACAATAATTGATAGTGATTTGATTAGTGGTATTTTCATTTTAGTCACAATTTACCATGGAAAGTACAATTTTTAAAGTGATTTAAAACTGGTCAATTCTCTCACCCTTTCTCATATTCTTGCTTTTCCCTTCTTGAGGGAAAATTTTTAGTTTAAGCAAAAAATCATATATGTATATACATATAACAAAATGTTTCTTAGTGGAAGACTATTGAAGTCAAACCCATTTCTAAAAGTGTTATTGTTGGCTTAATTGCAAGTTGCTTTTGGAAAATAAATCAATAGTGATATTTACATTCTTTTCACTTATTATTTTAACTCACCTTTCAGTAATAGCAATGATATTTACCTGTTATTGAGACCTCACTGTTACCTGAGTCTGCACTAGAGGCTTTGTGTGCAATTTCATATCTGATTCTCATAACTGTGTTACGGACAATAACATTGAGGCTCACAGAGATCAGATAGTTTCCCCATATTCACACAGTTCACCTGATTGATGGAATAAGATGTCTGTTAAGATCTGTCTGACTCCTTCACTAAACAAAGCCTCTCAGGTTTTATCTTCTAAATTTTTTTTCTGCATCAGGACTCTATTTTGCGCTTTGTGGGATTTTCAAATGACTTTTCTCTTCCATTTTTGTCCCAGGATAATTAACGTAGAGACCGTTAGGGCAAATTGTAAAACTAAAACCAGACAAGAGAAAGAGATCTGGGGTTTCAGAAGTGGGTTCCAATTATTATTCAACCACTTTTTTTTACTATCAATCCCTCAGCCCAGCACAAGCACTGGAACCCTAATTTTTACTTGTAAACTGATGATGATAATACGTAAAATATTAATGTAATATATAACATGGTAATTCAAACACTAGCATACTGAACAAAACTATTATTATATGATATTTGATTTAACATTTCAATTTTTAACTAAATATGATTTTGTATGTGCCTTTTGAATCCTCAAAAGATTCTGTTCATTGATGACAATTTTTAATGCAGAAATTTCTGGAAGAAGTTATGAATCAGAGAGTCTCTGGAAAAAAAAAACAGAAACTTACTTCCAGTATTGAGTCATAAATGACAGCACTGTGGTAACTAGCCATTTTTAGATAGAAAAGTGTGGCTGAAGATCACTTCTGTCTTTGTTGAATGCAGTAATTTCCAGAAAGAAAGTCAGTAGTTTATAGATTATATATTCAGGCTCCTTAAACTAATTTATGTGCATTTTAATTTAGCTAAGGGTCACATACTTTTTACTAATTTCAATACATCAATTTGGGGCACAATTTTATGAGGTATTGGAAAGATTTTATTTCTGCTAATATCATTCTATCTTATCTATTTTTACTGTTGAAGATTTATTAATATAATGATACAGTCTTTAAATGATCATTTATGAAATATAGCCAGTCATATGCTGGTAAATGTTTAACAACCAGTTCTTCTGGATAAAAGAAACACACACACACACACACACACACACACACACACACACACACACCTGCTTATATTGTTTGCTAATTTCCTTGGTGTAAATATTCTTACCATCATTTATTTCCAGCTACCAATGTGATGTCTCTAAATGTGGAGCAGGGGAGAACTCTAACACATTAGCAGATATAGCTATAAGCAAATATGCTTGTTAAGTCAACACAGGAATTTGGTATGAGGTCTTGTGTAGTGTACCTCTGTCTAAGAATAATGGCAGATAATTTGGAAATAGAAACAAGTTGCTATAAGGCAAATAAAAATGGCAATATTCTTTATTTGCCAGATGACCCATGTTAACATTTTTCTAACTAAAAAAGTTGTAATCTTAACTCATATGCACTGACATACCCTATGCCAGGCTTCTCATGTTAGGTTTATGTTGGACTAATTTAGAACATACAAACAGAGGCTCTTCTTTATGGAACAAGACTGCTTTGAAATCTGCCAATCTATTTTATTTTATTTTCTCTTAAATTTAAGTAAATAATAAAAAGAGAAAATCACAGATTTCAAAAATGCTTAGTCTTAAGAGAAAATAATCAACTATAGAAGACAAACCATTAATTTACCTCGCTAGCTATAAACGATTGCTGAGACTTCACAATAAACAAATTAATAAAAGTGTCCCCAAAATTAGAAACATACATACTTGAAAAAATTTGACTTTAATTTTGGCTTGAAATTTTTCCCTTTTATGACCCAATTGAGAAAATAATAATTTGTCTTCTTTCTAAAGCATAAACAATTACTGATAATAAAAATTCCTTGTCTTAACTGGGTCTATTTTTGCTTCAGTTACTATTTGCATAATTAAAATAAAATAAAATAAAATAAAATAAATTTCAACATTGTAAGGTTTAACATTGTAGAACAAGAGCAAATATGTGATTAGAATTGGTGATGTAAATTTTTTTTTTTTTTGGCAGAGTTTTGCTCTTCTTGCCCAGGCTGGAGTGCAATGGCGCGATCTCAGCTCACTGCAACCTCCACCTCCTGGGTTCAAGCGATTCTCCTGCGTTCAAGCGATTCTCCTGCCTCAGCCTCATGAGTAGCTGGGATTACAGGCATGCAACACCACGCCCAGCTAATTTTGTATTTTTAGTAGAGATGAGGTTTCTCCATGTTGGTCAGGCTGGTCTCAAACTCCCGACCTCAAGTGTTCCGCCGGCCTCAGCCTCCTAAAGTGCTGGGATTACAGGTGTGCTGATGTAATTTTTATGCTGCTTGCTGTACCTATGCAAAGGTTGAATACAACAGTTTGCCCTTTATTTTCTGTTTTTGAATTCTCAAAGTTGATGGCAGTAATTTTCAATAAATGTTACTTAAGTGGACAACCTGGGCATTAACTTTTATTTCTGTCACTAAATCTTGCTTAGTTTATATCTACATATTTTTAAAATTAACGTTCTCTACACTTTCCTTGATAACACTTTATTAAGGCTTTTTCCAATCCCTGTTGCATATATAAATGAACAATTGTTATAATATGATCATCAGGTTAGGATGCTTAATTCAGATCACATATATTAAGGGCATAATTAAGACAATATGTGACACATGGAAAGTGCTTAATAAACGTTAACAGTGATTGTCATTGTTATTATGATTATTGTCACTCATTCACTCCATAATAGTTACTGAGTGTCTTTAATATGTCATACACCATTGCAGGTTCTGGAGGTTCAGTAGTAAGTCAAGCAAGTTTCCTTCTCTCATGAAAATCACATTCTAGTTGGTGAACACAGAAAAGAAAATAATTTAGATTATGGCTGGTGGCAAGAGGTGCTATGTCAAAAAAGAAAGTGAGTGCAGGGATAGAGAATGATGCAGTATGGGGTGGTAGAGAGAGAGGTGCCGACTGCCCATAAAGTGGAATTTGAGCAGTGCCCTGAACCATGTTCAGGAAAACATCTTTTGGATGACTGAGGGAAGAACATTCCAGGAGGAAGGAACAGAAAATGCAAAAGCTTTGAGTATATTTTGTGTTCATGAATGACCACTGCAGCCAGGTTGGCTAGAACACAGTATCCTGAGTGGAGAAGGTGGAGAGGGCATCCATAAAATAAGGCAGGATATGGTCATTTAGGACCCTATTTTAATGTTTCTGTTTGGCAGTCTGTCTGCTTTCTCCTTGCCCCTTTCATGTACAGGTTACAAAGCCACCAGGTGTCTTTCTAAAATGCAATTTAACAACTCTACTCTTTTGCCGAATAGCTTTCTAGGGTGTTCCTTCATTCACAGGCCATTTTCAATAACATTCAGACACATGTCTAGTCATGTGGTGCCCTGCATTGTACGCTTTCAAAACCCATGTTGGTTTTGTTCCCCCCAGGCACAGCATGCTAGGTTTATTAGCATTTATTGTATCTCATTTTCCCTTCCCTGTGTCTAAATGATCTTTACACACCTACTGAAATTCAGTCCACTCTCACTTCCTCTCGGGAGCCATTTCTAATTGACTTGAATTTGAATTAGCTGTCCCTTCTTCCTTTTCATGTAATCTGCACATTTGCATTTGTGATTAGTGCATTTATTTTCTCCGCTAGGTTTGGTGCTCCTTGAAATTAGGTGATGGGAAGTACTTTCAAGGTTAAGCACTGCAACAGATACATTAGACAATATTTAATAGATGAATAAATGATTAAGTAATATGTCTAAGAAAGTTTTCTGTTTCTCATTAAAACACAATGACTATAGAAATTTCCAAATGTTTCACAATTATTATAGGAAATGAGAATATTATGTTCACCTTTTTCATATTATGTACTTTAATATTTCCTTCAGAACTGAAATAAACTGAAGCCTTGCCACAGATCATAAATTATTTTTGGTAATTTTAGCACTCATACATTTAAAGTAGCTTCATAAAATATTTGAACACACTTGCTAGCATTTATAGGGATATTCTTTTTTAGACAAGTATATTCTCTGTTTAGGGGTACAAACTTTTTCTTCTTTAGAATAATCATATCAGAACTCACTTTCTTATTCTGAGCAGTAAATCCCCTAAAGACTCATTCTAAATGGTCTCCAGTGATTCAAGAAACCAAGAGACAACTGCTCGTGTTGAAAATAACATTTCTTTCTGATCAAATAAGCATTTCGATAACCTTGGCCAGAACTCAGTTTTAGCTGGCCACAGTGGCTCATGCCTGTAATCCCAGCACTTTGGAGGCCAAGATGGGCAGATCACAAGGTCAGGAGTTCGAGAGCAGCCTGGGCAACATAGTGAAACCCTGTCTCTACTAAAAGTACAAATATTAGCTGGGCATGGTGGCGAGCACCTGTAGGCCGAGGCAGGAGAATAGCCTGAACCCAGGAGGTGGAGGTTGTCGTGAGCCGAGATCACGTTACTGCACTCCAGCCTGTGCAACAGAGTGAGACTCTCTCTCAAAAAATAAAATAAAAAGAACCCAATTCTGTTGAGCCCAAGCAACCTATTGCTATTCACATGTTTTTGCATTTTAAAATGTTAGTTGCTTATCTTAGAAATAAGAAGTCAGTAGGAAATAATGCCATCAATAAAAAAGTGCCATTTAATAAAAAATTACACTTGAGGACAGAAAAATGTTTTCAAGATTATTTTTCTATGGGGTTCTCAAATAATCCTCTGAGTTCAATACTCATGTCAGTGAAGTATTTTGTAACAACCCAATTTAAAATCTACAGCAGAGCTTTCAACGTCCACTCAAAACCTAATGCACTTTCAATCAACAGATAACACAAGATTTTAATAAAGAAATATTTATTATAATAATAAAATTGTATACCAGAAAAAAATTGCCCTGAAGCTAGTCTTCATTTCTTTGTGTTATCTGGAATTGTATGCCATAACTCTGACATATGGGGTTATCACATCAAATAAAGGCATAAACTATTTTCACTTCTACAGTTTAATTGGAAAAAGCTTATTTCAAAAAAGAAATGTGGCCGAAGGCTTATTAAATGGCTTTAAAAATACATCATTGTCTTCCAGAACTTTGTAACGTATATGGAATATCAAGTTCGGGGTTTATTTATTTTATGTGCTTGAATAACTAGGAAAATTGTGCACTGTGCACTGAATTTCTCAGTGCTTAGTAATTATTTATGGTAGAGATTTTTTTTTACTGTGTATGTAAATACTAGAGTATTTCCTTCTGCCATTAAAGGTTTTTATACATTTTTCCCTTTATGTTTAAAAACTATTATAATAATATTCATAGTTTCTTACGTTTAACTCCTTTAGGAAAATAATGGTAATCACAACTTTATTATAGAAATTAACACAACACACAAATCATTATTAATATAAATGAAACAAAAATATATAAAGGCATAACCAAGCAAGGAAAGACAAATTACTATTGTTTCTAAAGTTGTACTAGCAGAAAGCTTACCAACTGACAAGTTATACTTTTACCGATCTAGAGATATTAGAAAACTATTTTAAATATATTTTTCTTATATTAATGAGTAAAAGTCCTCATAAGTGAGTAAAATTTAAATTCAGCAAACCTATCAGATGCCTAATATATCTAGATATGTGTGTTAAAATAACATAAACATGTGAAAGTCACAATACTTCCCTTTAATGTAGTGGGAGAAAAAGGGCATTTTCCCATATTGCCCTGAAGCTAGCCTTTATTTCTTTGTGTTGCTGGGATACAGTGTTAGATAGCATACATGCATGATCAAATACACACACATTCCCAAATCAGGGGAATGAAAATATGAAAAAGTCATGGGTAAGGTGGATTTGAAAGAAGTAGAATTTGTGGAGGCAGTGATTATGGTAAGAGAGGAGCAGAAGATAATGAAATACTAAAAGCCCGGAGATAGGAAAACAGCTACAACCAGTGAAAAGCAATATCTTTATATAATTGATGCATATAATTCATTTTTCTGGGGAAGGTCATGCAGAAAGGCTGATTTAGATATGAAAATAGTGGGCCCTGACTGCTACAATATGTCATCTGCAGATTATCTCTATCCAAGGGAAAGCACATAAAGCTTTTTGAGCACTGGCTTCTGGAGTCTTTCTCTTTCTCTAGTAGTGTTATATTGACTGTATTGTAAGAGATTACATAGTTCCTTACAGGGCAGGCTATGGACAGGTCTACACAGTGGCAAGCATACACCTCAGGCTGTTTCTTATGTGTTCTATAGAAATAAAGGAAAACATATAAGAATGTATTTATTTGAACTCATAAACAAAGACAAAGAACACATTTTCATTTCAAGTGGGACCTAAATTATGTGTACATGTGAATACAGAGTGTGGAATAACAGATATTGGAGACTTGGAAGGGTTGAGGGGTTGGGAGGAGGGTAGATGATGAAAAATTACATAATGGGTACAATGTACATTGTTTGGGTGACAGATACTTTAAAATCTCTGACTTAACCACTATGTGATCTATGCCTGTAACAAAATTGCACTTGTACTCCATATATTTATACAAATGAAAACATTCCAGAGCATTTAGTTTTCACAGCTCAATATATGCCTTGTCATTGAGACTTTTGCTCATTTCATAGAATGCGTATTCTCAGGGAGGCTTGAATTCCATAGGACAAAGAGTTTGTCATTATTCCCTCCCTGTTGCATAAGCTTTCAACTTATTTCGATATTCTATAATTATGTATGAAAATATCCTAAATATGATTAGTGTTTTAACATAACACATTTGGATTATAAAGTTTTATAATATTTTTTATTGACATAAGTTATTATCATTAAAATCTTTGCAGCCTAGTATTTTACTAGTTATCTTCACATAGTCCTTAAAAGAGTTATGAGTGTTAAAGCTGAATTTGGTATTTTTATTTTACAAAAATTGTGTGCTGAATTTGTTGACATTTTGTTGAATGACAAGTGACTGCCAGTAATAACCTATTGATGAGATGTTATAAAATTGAGAATAAATATTAAAGTTCTGTTCTGTCAACAGAAAGGTGACCTTTTAAACAACGAGTGGGAAAGTTATTGCTTTTCAAAACAAGCTTTTGCTATAGACATTGCCATTTTAAAAACAGGTGTTTGAAATTGCGCCAGTTATCACATAATTTTATTGTTATAATAAGGCTAGTAAGTTAGGTTTAAAATCCCTATGTAACACATAAAAAACCAAAAAGGTAATTGAAAATAGAATTTTCTTACCTATTTAAAATCTTCTCAACAATTAGATTCAGGAGAAATTTAAATAAATTTACCATTAAATAATTTCTCATTCACTTATAAGTGGTTGGTTATTAGCAACTTTTCAATAAAAAATCTGTGAATAGTTGGTTGTTTAGGTTACATATGCTGATCAGCAGAAAGATATCTTCAATAGTAATAGCTTTCTTCCTTTTAGTTATATACATCTTTGATGGTATATTTTTCAGGTATGACAGCCATTAAAATACAGTTGTGAAATAAACTTATAACAGTTTATAAATTACTGAATCACAAAATGAAGATGATCAAAGATAGGATAGTAAAATTAATGAAATTTATTTCATTATTATCAATATTATATTTTATTTGGTCTAAGGTATTTTTCAATAATTTAAAACTAAAATATAGTATACATATGTTCCTTTAAAAATTTCCATCTATGTAAATGCATTATTGTGCAGATAATATTTACAACATGACATTTATAACTAAATCTATATTAATATTTGAAGAGACCTCTGGTGTAGCTTAGGAATTTCTACATTTTCATATATATGGACTCTTTCCTTCAAATAAAATCATGTTGAAGATTCAGGCACATGTATTAATAATGCACAAATTTTTGTTTTGAAGATGAAGTTGCTATGGGCTTTGGGGCATATGTGAGAAATGCCAATCATTCAGCACCCCCTTTCCTGACTTCTCTCAACAGCTAGAAACCCCTGGACTCCAATAGAACAGTTTGTAAAGCATTAATGTAAATGATGATTAAAGACTTTGAATAGGGTAATAGTTTATGTGACTTGTTTCAACTTTTTAGTTAAAATTTTTTTGTTTTTAATTTAAGCTGTATTGAGTTTCATTTTAATTGGAAGATATCTGACCATTTAGCAATACACATATAAACACACATATATATAGTGAAAGATTAAAGATGGTCACAAATTCTTTGACATCCCCCCTTTTGAAAGGTGGTGACTAAGTTCCATTCCCTTGAATCTTGGCTTGGAGCATACAGAAGTGAGGTCTGTTAGTTTGGGGGCCTGGTTTGTGAGAGGCTTGCAAGTTTCCACTTTCTTTTTCCTAGAGCTCTGGACTTTGTGTCCAGACTGCATGATAGCCCAAGGCAACCTCATGGAGAGGCCATCAGAAGGGAGAGGAAAGAGAAGGGATAGAGAGGGGAAAGAGAGAGAGAGAGAGAGAGAGAGAGAGAGAGAGAGAGAGAGAGAGAGAGAGAGAGAGAGAGAGAGAGAGAGAGAGAG
>PVKV010042410.1:0-10719 GCA_004027835.1 Alouatta palliata
AACATTTTAAAATATTTTTTTATTTTGATAAACGCAATAATAGTTACTAATGTTTAAATTTCTAAATCACAGATCTGCTGCTCTCTTAGTAGGCATGGTGCAAGGTAGATCTGGGAATTCTATTCCCCTGATAGTGAAACTCTCAAAATTTCAGGAAGTTTCAGTAGTTATAGATTTGCAAAATAGGAATACATGAACATAAATTCATTAACTTTAGTTTTTGAGGTTACAATTTTATAAGCAAAGGAAAATAAAATTATAGAAAAATAACTTTATACTCATAAAGTCAATCAAAAACAAAATTTGCCATATTAATATTGTAGTTAATGATCATATTATCAACATTTCTTTCAATTAAATATCTTAGTAGCAAAACTTCTAGAATAAAGCTCCTAAGCAAAGTTTATTTTTACATTTCATTTAAGGAGCAAAAGTTAATTCATAAGAAATAAAAGATCAAAGATTTGTTTCTACATATAATTTCACAATATACCTTGGGGACAGTACCAATCTGGCCTAATCACTTTCCATTTTTACAACTGTAGTCTTATACAATAAAAGACAGCATAAAACCCAAGTCATCAAAGAAAGACTTAGCAATTACTTTTAGCAGAATTAACCACCACACCAAGAAAAGCAACTGACTGATTTTCAACAGAAAACTTTGGGGAAAAATATGTTTTCTTTCCTTTGATTTTTTTTTTTTTACCCAAAGTCTAGTAAGAGGAGTCTAGGCTACTGCATAGTTTAATATATGGTAACTATGGCTTCAAATATGATTATATGATAAGACAACCATTCTTCTGCTCCCAAGATTATCCTTATCTTTTATACTCCAGCAGGGTCACTGGCACCACCTACCACCTGGTTAGGGATTCCCATTCTAAGCATTATTTGGATGGCTTCATGAAGTCTGGGGAATAATGGCTGCAATGTCATAATCCAAACAACTTTATGTTACAGGCCAAAGAAAAAGGCTTTTAACTTTCAACTCTTTGTCATTCTTTTCCAAGGGAAAAAGTCACTAGGTCATTCTGCTTTCACTTTTGAAGATCAAGATGGTAAGACTTCAATAGGATGACAGTTTAAAAGTTGTATTTCTCTGAACAAGCAGTGAAAGTGACACCTTTCTGATCGCACTGCCTTGGACAATATATTAAATTATAAAAAGTGACCAGATCTGAAAGATTCTGGTTATATTGTACATTATACAATACCTCAACCATTTTATATAAAAATACTTTCTGAGAGAGAAAAACTATGTGAGAATGAAATTTGCTGAAATTGTACATAAAGTCAATCTTATTCTTGCTTCCTAAAGATATAACTTTAGGCCAAATTTAGTGTAAAGGCTCAAGCATGGGACATTTACTGTATTTCCAATAGTCAAATTGTGGGACAAACTAACAGTTCGGTTAAGATTGCCAGACCTCCCCTGTAGGTCTGAACTCTGTCTTATGAGATATACTTAACACAGGTCATCTTAGAAACATCTAAGGACATCAGATATTTATGTGCTCAGGGAATGCATACTCTAAGCTAGTCATCACCGACATTTCACTGCCCCTCAAGCCTTTTGTGTCACCTGCTGTGTTAATCGTTTCACAATCTGCCTATGACTCTTGGTTAAGGTCTTTTTCAAGTATAATTGTGTAAGTATTGAGCATCTACAAGCAGCACAAAATCTGTAATATATATAATGTGAATCTACAACAATATTATAAGTACACCTAATCTTGTCAAACCCAATGAGGAGTGTGGAAAACTCTAAAGAGCCAACTTATTCAATGTATAAGGCCATTACATACATATTGTTAGGTCAATTTAATTATTCACTTTCTCCATTGTTCTACAGCTATCTAAAAATTATAATGAGCTTGTGTAAAACTATTTATATAGTACAATTGCTCTTCTAGTTTATGCAAATTTACGTGCAAGGCAGGTTGTAGAACCATGGATAAGCTTGACTACAAATTCTTAATCTACATTAGATAGTGCAATTGCAACACTAAGTGATTGTAGAAATACTGATCATGTCCTTTCAAACCATTTAAAATTTCTGAACTGAATTTCCCTAAAACACACTAAAACTCTGCCCAAGGCCCACCCCTTACGCTCGTGTGCCCTGGATGTAGGACATGTAGTCAAATGAGATCTTTGTGAAGCGTTAAGACTGAATGACTGCTATTCTGGGTTTCAAAATTGCATAGGTCCTGTAGCCCCTTTACTTCTCCCTTTTGGAAAAGGAATGTTTACCCAATGCCTATATCCCCATTGAATCTTGGAAGAAAATAACTTGCCTTTGATTTTATGGGCTTATAGGTGGAAGGGACTTGCCATGTCTTAGATGTTGGATTCTGGACTTTTGAGTTAATGCTGGAATGAGTTAAGCCTTTGGGAGACATTGGGGAGGTATGATTATATTTTGCAGTATGAGAAGGAAATGAGATTTGGGAGGAGTTGGGAGGGAATGATATAGTTTGGATATTTTTGCCCACCAAATCTCATGTTGAATTGTAATTTCTATTGCTGGATGGGAGGTGTTTGGATTACAGGGCGGATCCCTCATGACTTGATACTATCTTTGTGATGGTGAGTTCTCATGAGATCTTGTCATTTAAAACTGTGTGGCACCTGCCAACTCTATTTTCTCTCTCTCTCTCTTTCCCTTTCTTTCTCCATGTGGTGTGCCTGCTTTTGCTTTGTCTCCTTTCTGAGTAAGTTCCCTGAGCTTACCCTAATAAATATGTAGAACTGAAACAGACTATGCTACATTTCTGTAACACTATTTACATTATTTCGAGATACATATATATATATATATTTCTATGACACAAAGAACCTTAGGTTTTTTTAAAGGGCTGCAAAATTCATCTCACTTCAAAAGTTGCTAAACCATTTGGGGCAAGTACTGGAAATGTTCAGGGTCTAAAAGAGAGTAACTATAGTGAGAATAACTTAAAACAAACAAAAATAATCTGTATGTCCCAATTTCTTTTCCTTACCTCATTCTTGGGCTTTCATATTATTTCTGGTCCCTGTTTACCTTGGCCTGGGCTTAAAAAAAAATTGGTAACAGAATACTCTTTAGCTCTCTTCTCTACATTTTTAGTATGAAAAGATTGTCATATGGGTTCTCTTCTCAGAGAAAGTTGTATTTTTTTTTCCTTGGGAACTTATAGATCCTGAAATGATTTAAAAACCAAGGAAACACAGCATAGTAGTATCTTTCAAAATCTAGCCTTCAGATTACCTCCATGGGATCACCTGCTGAGCTTACTAAGAATGTAGTCTTCTGGAATGCCTCCTCATCCCTCTTGATCCTATAGTCCCTGAGGATGGAGACATATAGTTTGCATTGTAAAGAACTCTCTAGCTGATTCTTGTGTGCACTATGAATTAAAACCAGCATAAAATGTACTAACAAAAATGTAAGAGATATAATGCATATAAATAAGAGACCATCATGGGGAAGAAGTCAAAGAGTATTACACAGGCAGCATTTAAGGTGAAGACAGAAGATGATTCATCTCATATAAAAATAACACAGCAATACAGAGAGTATTTTCTTTCAATTTTTAAAGACTTAAATATAGTGAATGTCCTGATTATGGAAATCAGGATAATTGGATGTAAGACTGGAAATCATTCAATGGAGCCAGTGCTAGGTACACAGGTTATGTTAAATAAATATTTGTTGGCTGAATTAATTAATGAAGACCTTAAATGGGAAACTGAGAAATTCAAAGGCATTCTATGTAGTAAATAACTGCAATAGACATCATTTATTTCAAATATTTCTATAAATAGAATTTTGCATTTTCATTTCCCATGATGTTCAGAACACCTCTCAGGATACATAGAAAGTTACAAAAGAGAAAATTCAGGCTCAGAAAGTTAAAGTAACTTGCCTGACTTCATGCAGCTACCCAGTGAACCCAGGAGAGGCTCATATCTACTGCCATTGATGCTGCCTCTGTATATAAGAAGGGGGCCTGGGTGGAAGGGACATCCTGCACACAGTAAGTGCAACGCTTCAGCTGTTCACACTTAGATTGGTTCTTTGTAAATTTTGTTTCTAAATGAAATCCCTCATCTAACCTTAGAATACATATTGCTCTATGTGAATTCAGTATTCACTGTTTGCTGGGGGAGAAATAGTCTAGCTCTTTCAATGTAGGCTTTATTTATTTACTTTTAAAAAATATATATACATATACACAAGCACTATTTGATTTTTTATAGTTTTACACTGGAAGCTTCAAGTTTCTACATGTAATCATGTCGCTGTTCTTAAAAGTGAAAACTTCTCCAGCATCTGTGCTGGAGACGATATGAAGAAATACAAAAACTTTCACACTGTTGGTGGGAATGTAAATTAGTTCAACCATTTTAGAAGACAGTGTGGTGATTCCTCAAAGATCTATAACCAGAAATACCACTTGACCCAGCAATCCCATTACTGGGTATATACCCAAAGAATTATAAATCATTCGACTATTAAAAAACATGCACACATATGTTTATTGCAGCACTATTTACAATAGCAAAGACTTGGAACCAACCCAAATGCCTATCAGTATAGACTGGATAAAGAAAATGTGGCACATATACACCATGGAATACTATGCAGCCATAAAAAAAGGATGAGTTCATGTCCTTTGCCAGGACAGGTACGAACTGGAAGCCATCATTTTCGGCAAACTAACACAGGAACAGAAAACCAAACACTGCATGTTCTCACTCATCAGTGGAAGCTGAACAATGAGAACATGTGGACACAGGCAGGAAGAGAACATTACACACTGGGTCCTGCAGGGGGGGGGGCTGGGGGAGGGATAGCATTAGGAGAAATACCTAATGTAAATGACGGGTTGATGTGTGTAGCAAACCACTACGGCACATGTATACCTGTATAAGAAACCTGCACATTCTGTACATGTATCCCAGAACTTAAAGTATAATAAAAAAGGTGAAAAACTTACTTTTTCTTTCCCAAAAATCATCCAATTGACCTTAATCCTGCACAAAACTGTGAAGTATAATCATTTTCATGATTGGTTTGCTCGGAAGCCCAGCAATAACTCTGGGGTGAGGTGGGTTAATGAGTAAAACACATTAACCTATGTTTAGCATTTCTTTTAAGAAATGAGATTCTGATTTCAATTTCGATTACAATCACCAGGTCTGCACATCATTGAATCATCATCAACATAACCATCACTGATAGCTTCAATGGTAGTGCAATAACAGTAACCAATATGATAATGATCTTTAAGGCTCCTACCACCCAGCTCTTCAAATATCACTGAAATGTTGAGAGATGAAAATTGTAGGCTATGTTTCTTTCTGTTTGGACTCACTTTGTAATCGCTGTTTCGTAAGCCACCTAGTCTATGTGATTGTGTTGTAGCAGCCTGTGATGATTAAGACATGCCCTGTTGCTATTCCTGCTGTTAATAATAATTAGCATGAAAAAAATTATATAATGGCTTCTCATTTTATTTGATGCTGATTGTAGATATAAGTTAAGGTCCTAGGAACCTAGATTAACATAAATTAGAATACAATGCTCAAAGGTAATTAGAGGATTTGTGTGAGAGACAAAGAGAGGGAATGTGTGTGTGTGTGTGTGTGTGTGTGTGTGTGTGTGTTTGTGTGTGTGTGTTTCAGTTTTGAGAGATGTCACTGAGGTATTCATATATTTTAATCTAAATAATTCAGATATAATCATTTGATCATGATCCTCATTGGATCATACTGAAGCTGAAATTTTAGGCAGCAGCAGGACAGGATAAAAAAAGAATGTAACCAATTAACCTAACTGAATCTTTTATAATAGGGATATATATGTTGTGGTATTTGTTTATAAAGATAAAGCTTTATGCCAAAGAGAAGGAAAAGTTTGCTCAACCAAGAGGTAAGGCAGCACCTGACAGGGGTTAAAGAAGTTGTGCTGACCTTAAGGTTTTCCACTTGAGGTCATTACCTGATGAACCACAGGGCAAACCTCTCTTACATATCCACAGATCTTTCATAAAATAATGAAAATGGACATTAATCTGACCCTCAGCACCATGATAACAAGGAAGACATGATGAGCCTTGAGGGATTCTTTCAGTACAATATTTTTAAAAAGTCATTACTCTTATAAAACTTGAGGTCAGGCCTTTTGCTTTAGCCAATGGTTCATTTTGTTTGATATGTTTTAGTTTATATGAGGTACAGAGGCATGTAAGAAACTGACTAAACTACAGATGTTATTAAAGTGAAGTGAAAATGAGGCAATCATATAGGCCCTGATAAGTTTTCTGGCCTCAATTATCAATGTATTTTTTAACGTATTTAAGAGGTTGAGTCACCTGAACAATGAACTCAACAACTTCTTAGGAAAAATTTCTTTTCTTCACAACTTAGATGGGTCACAAAGAATTCACATCTAAAAATAGAATAGAACTGAATTTCTCTAATCTACTTTTTCAGTAATGTTAAATGATGTTTCTAGTGACCTAAATAACTTTTGATATGTTTTGGCTGTGTCTCCACCCAAATCTCATCTTGAATTGTAGTTCTCATAATTCTCACTTGTAGTGACGGGGGCCCAGTGGGAGATAATTGAATCATGGGGGCTGTTACCTCCATGCTGTTCCCATGATAGTGAGTGAGTTCTCACAAGATCTGATGGTTTTATAAGGAGCTTTCCCCTGCTTTCCTCTTCACTTCTCCTTGCTGCCACTATGTGAAGAAGAACGTGTTTGCTTCCCTTTCTGCTGTGATTATAAGTTTCCTGAGGGCTCCCTAGCCATGCAGAACTGTGAGTCAGTTAAACCTCTCTCCTTTATAAATTAACCAGTCTTAGGTATATCGTTAGTAGTAGTGTGAGAATGGACTAATATACTTACAGACTGTAATCTACTTTTTCTTTAAATATAATTAAATTAAATTTTGAACCATAGCTAAATTGCTTGATAAATGTTACTTAGTGTTTTCAGAGCAGGGACATATGTATGCATTATGGTTCATTTGTTATATTTTATTATAAAACAGAAAAATTTAAAATGCCACATATTTCAGAATACTGATTAATTGGAAATAGATTACACATAACAGTGTATTCCAGATACGTAGCATTTTCCCAAATAATAATAATATTAAGGAAAACTTAAGGCATACAGAGACATTTTTACTTTGAATTCAAATATATAAATAGTTTTCGTGAAGTTATGGTGAAAAATCAATTATGTAGACATATACTGTCTACATATGTTTACATTATAAACAATTAATAATACATAAATTCATACATTAATAAATTCATGATTCCTCAATTTTAAGTATTATCAATGCATCTATCATGTGATCTTTTTAAAAAATTCTAATTCATCCATTAAGAAAAGGAAATGACAATCTAACCATTTTGCATCTATACCCATAGCCCTGATTTTCAATTAGCTACAGATAATTGAATTACTTTCTGAGGGTAAAATGTACTTTCTTCCAGATGTATTAGTTTTCAGATAAAGATTTAAAAATCAGATATGAAAACTACTTCTGAAATTATATATATAATATATATGTATTACATTTACATATGTGAACACATACATGTTCCTCAGCTCTTCAAAGAAATGTTTTCCTAATGTTGTCTTTGTAAGCTAAAATGTCACCTCTGAATTCAAAAGGGGCAGTTCAGTTTAATTCTGACATATATGTTGCTTGATTTATTTGCCTATGTATGTAAAATGATAGTTTCATTGAGAAGTAATATTAAATACTTAATATTTTACTCACTAGATTAATGAAAATATACTATGGTTCATTTCCAAACCTTAGTGCAAAATGCTTCTCTAATAACCGATTCATTGGCTGCAAGCTTCTCAGAACATTGTCTTCTATTCTTGGAGTAAACTTTTATTGTAATTTAGATTCTACTTCAAGGAAACAACCTGTAGTAGTATTTTCTTGCAAAGTTAAAAAAAAAATACTTTCTAGCGAACACAAATAAAAAAATGGAGAAGATATATTTGCAAGAGAGTCTTCTGAGGTGGTAGAGCAATTTCATAAGTAAAGAGCAGTGGTTTCTCTCAAAAAGATTACACACAAAAATATAAAATTATATAGGCTACTAACAAAACTATTTGTTTTCTAATTCCTTACAGAAAAATATTCATTTGTGGATATAATTGATTTCGTTGATGATTATTAATACAACATATATTAAATTACAATTGTATTCATACAATGTCTACTCCTATTTACCCTTCAATTTTAAAAGTCCCCAGCATTTATGATATGTAAAAGGTTAATTGATTCATATGATAGTTTTACTATTACATAAACAGATATGATCTTTATTTAAAGGTCTTATAATAGGGGTAGTGTAGATTAATACCATATTCTAACACTTTAGAGTATGTTAAAATAATCTAATGTGCATGTTGAAATTCTCACTGCTGGGCCCTACTGCCAGAGTTTTCTGATTCAGTAGATCTGGAGTGGGTCTGGGAATGTACATTTCTAACAAATTTCAGGTGATGCTAATGTTTCAATCCAGGCTACAAACGTGGGTCAAAACAATTAAAAGTTTATCTTCACACTTTGTTTGAAGCAAGTAACTTTAAAATTAAAAGTTAACATAGAATTGCAGTATCAGTTCCTGAAATCTCTATGCCAAGCATGATTTATGGTAGACAGGGAATCCGACCTAGTTTCATATTGGAAAACACTAGAGAAATTTTGGTTTCTCTTAAGTCACCTGGGATGTTCTTTCATTAAATAGACAGATGTAGTGTTTTTTATGTGAAATTCTTTTATGTTTATGAGGAACAACAGTATTATGAAATGTTAGATTATCCAAACCATTTTGATTTAAAACTTATCAAATTTATAATCTTCCAAAAATACCTAAAATTAAGGATTTTTAGAAGTCAGCCTTTAAGACGTTTACTATTATACGATCAGAATGATTAATTTGTTTCATCTTTAACCAGAATCTGTCGTCAGAGAACTCTAAAGCACTCGCTAGGTACCACTGAGAGAGATACAGAAAAAGAGAGAGAGAGAGAGAGAGAGAGAGGAAGGAGAAGGAGAAGGAGGAAGAGGAAGAAGAAGAAGAATAGGAGAAAAGCGGTGAAGATGAAGGGGAAGAAAGGGGAAGGGAAGAAGAGGAAGAAGAGGAAGAGGAAAGAAGAGGAGGAAGAAGAAAAAGGAGGAGGAGGAGGGGAAGAGGAGGAGGAAAGAGGTGAAGAAGGACAGGAAAAAAAGAGAGAAAAGAAAAACACATCTAAAGATAAAACGTTTTGAAAGCATTTTTCTCCCCTGATTCCATCCAGGAATACTCAGGCAGAACTGGCTTTATGTATATATGACCTGTACAATCACAAGATACCCTGGGTTCAGAAGGCCCTGTGTTTAGTTGAATATTCTGCTGTCGTTGTCTTGAAATTTCTAATAATTTTAAAACAAGCACCCTGCATATATATTTTGCGCTGTAATCTGTCCTTTCTTCAGGTCACAAAATTAATTCAAATATTGTTTTTTCTCCTCTTCCACTGTAAGTGTATAATTGTTAAGCAAATGTCTCAAATTTAAAAAAAACAGATTAAAGCCACAGATACTTCTAAGCATATTTACACATAGGGAATATGTTCATACGACAGAATAAAGAGAAGAAAAGAAGAAAACTAAGGTTGGATGCGGAAAAAAGGAAAATAAGCATATATATGCTGGGAACAGATAAACACTGAAAATCATCAAATAAAAGAAAAAGAATTTGATCCAAAGACTTCCAGGCTTTGGAAGAACACTTATGTCTACAAAGGGAAGGGAATCAGAGACTTGTAAATAAGAGGAACACACTGTTGAGCAAAGATGTTATCACATAATCTACTGTGAAATATTCACAGGCAGGTCTAGCACTTTATAAATTGTGTGTGGAGGGATTTCTGGCCTAGAGGAGCATAGATAAAATGCCCAAATACCAAAGCTAATCTACTCAATCCATGGCTTCCATTTGGAGGCTCTTACAAATTATCAAATAAATCCATTTTCTGTTACCTATAGAAACAAAAATTAACATTTCTTTATTTTTTTAATCAGATTGCACAAGTTCTTACATATTGAAAGAAAACTCTCAAAAGCTTTTTTTTGTGCTACTTTTAAAGGACCACTCTAAGGAAGAAAATGCCTCTACTGAGTGCAGGATGGCAGAGGGGGCAGAGATAAGTAAATAGACATTTTGCTTCCATTATAATTAACTTCCAAGTCTCAGGAAAACAAAACAACTAACATATTCTATAACTCATCCTCTGTTTGAAATAACAGCACAGTAAAAATGAATCACCCAAGAAACAAAGCACTCTTAAAATAGGATATTGGGTCTCCTGTCCAGAAAGAATTTATTTTCATTAAAAAGTATGTAAATGGTAGACACTGAATCAAAATTATTCCAGAATTTGAGTAGCAGAATTAGAATTGATGAGCTGCATAAAGGTAAAATGTATTCTATACTGTATCATTCCTGCTCATGTGCTTAACAGTTTTACAAATAGGATTCTGGGACTTCCAATTCTTAGGGAATAGTCTGGTTTTGTTTTGTTTTTTGAGACAGTCTTGCTATGTCGCCCAGGCTGGAGTTTACTGGTGGTGCGATCTCGGCTCACTGCAACCTCCGCCTCCCAGGTTAAAGCAATTCTCGTGCCTCAGCTTCCTGAGTACTGA
>PVKV010042411.1:0-10751 GCA_004027835.1 Alouatta palliata
TTTTTCTGCTCATGTTCCTCCTGGACAAAGGGAACAAGCCACATGCTATTTATCTTGACTGTTGCTCAGCAACCTTCATTCATCTCTGATTGACTTTATGTCATATTTCCTTCAGTGATGCTTTCAAATCGTTTTCACAATTCTTTGATACCCAACTACTCTCTGCTGCTACTCACTCCCAGCTGAAGGACTGTACTCCAGCTTTAACAAAGCTGAGACTATTAGACTTAAGCTTCCTCAACTTCTTTATTCTCCATGTTGAAACTTGCTTTTCACCTGTTTTTTCTGCCCTCCTTCTCAGAATTGAAAGTGGTCCTCTTCCTTCCTAGATTAACTTCTCCACCCACAAGAACCTTTCAACCCATTTCCTTTATGCCTTCTCCTTTATACCCTTTTCTTTTGTGCATCTTCAGTCTTTTCTTCACTGGCTCCATGTCCAGGGCAAATACTTAGATCTCCCGTACCCTGAATTAAACGAAAAAAAAACGTGATTCTCCTGCCTCAGCTTCCCAAGTAGCTGGGATTAAAAAAAAAAAATGAAACTAAACAAAGCAACTATCCCTGTACCCATTCAAGCATTTACCTTTGTAGCTCTTATTCCTCTGCCTCCCTGCCATGCTTTTTAAAAGCTGTGTAGAATCCTGTATCGATGTTTCATCAATCCACTCACTCCTTAAGTTTTTCAACCTAGCTTCTGTCACCACCTAAACGGCTAAGGTCTCCAGTGATTTCCTAGTCATTTGGAATCCTGTTCCTGTGGCCACATTTCCTGATATTCCCTGAAGCATCAGACTCTGCTGACTTACTGTGGTTTCTTGAACTGTTCTATGACTCTGAGACTAAGGGCACAGACCATATCGGTTTTTCTTTTGTATTTAACTGCTTCTTTACTGCCTCTTCTTTCTCCAGACACCCCAAAAAGACATTCCCAACATCAGTCTTCTTTTAATCCATTCCTAATGGATTCCAACTGGGGAGTCCCTTCCTATTCTGAATGGGGATTTAGCTATTACTGTCATAAACTACAAATCTCTATCTCTAGTCATGACAACACACAGATTATTTCCAACTTAATGTTGGATAGCTTCATTTGACTATATACCACAACACATTAAAATATGTATTTTTTAATGTTTTAAAAATTTTTTATTTATTGAAGATGGGGTCTCCCTGTGTTATCCAGGCTGGATCACAACTCACTGCAGCCTTGACTTCCCAGGCTCAAGTGATCATCTCCCCTCAGCCTCCTGAGTAGCTAGAACTACAGGTGCATGCCATCATGCCTGGCTAATTTTTGTATTTTTATTTTTAGAGACAAGGTCCCACTATCTTGCCCAGGATGGTCTTGAACTCCTGGACTCAAGCAATCCTCCCACTTTGGCCTCCCAAAGTTCTGGGATTACAGGCATGAGCCACCTCGCCTGGCCTTGGCTCCTGCTTTTACTCCCACATTTAATCAGTTGCAAGTCTATTGATTTTACCT
The DNA here is from genome assembly GCA_004027835.1 of Alouatta palliata. NCBI lineage: Eukaryota > Metazoa > Chordata > Mammalia > Primates > Atelidae > Alouatta > Alouatta palliata. Next base: position 1,484 of record PVKV010042411.1, read on the forward strand.
CTAAAATGCCTCTAGCATCTCCATCTCCACTGCCTTAATCCAGACCCTCCCTGCCACTTTTCTGGGCCACTGTCAAAATCTCCTAAAGGTTTCTGTGCCTCAGATTATCATTCTTTTTATGTTAAACAAAGAGTAGGTTAATATCCCCTGAAGCACAGCTCTGATTCCATAGACCCCAATCTACTTTCTGAGTCAGCTTATTTTCCCTTTGTACCCTAAGCTTCAGCCAACTGGGCCACTCACTACTGGTCTCAACATGCCTGTGTACCTTTATTTATATTATGTCCTCTGCTAAGAAAAGGCCACCTTCCATTTCCAAATATCCAGATTCCATCCCTCTTTCAGTGCTTGCCTCTGAAACACCACTTCTGTGAAGCTTTCCTTAGTACTTCCTCTCAACATTTACTAGTTCCTACTGACTTCTATCTCATTTTACTAGTTGTGGATGTCTTATCTATAAACTGAAAGCTCTTCAAGGGCTGAATCCTCATTAGCAGCTAACAGAGTACTTAGGGATTTAATTAATGTTTGCTGAAGTAGTAACCACCCATTTCATGAGATATTTAATTATTTGTTTTATGAGGTACGTAATAAATATACCTTCCACAGTATTTCAGGACTTTGTGAAGAAATCTCCATTCACCTTTATACAGTGCTACAGTGGGAACAAGAAGGCCTGGGCCTGACAACTTGCTCTGCCACTTAGCTGTGTGGCTAATTAATCTTCGATAACCTCAGTTTCCCTATCAGTAAAATTAGGATAACAGGTACCTGCAGAGTAAGTGAAAAAGTTCTTAAAACCCCTAGCACATGCTTGGCACGGAGACTCTATTTTCCAAAGATGGGCCAACACAATGTAACGTACCTCATGTGCTCTTCTTAAAATGTGACAATGACACTTTTCCCACTGACTGGTGGGGTCTATGTCCCATCCACTCCCTGTGAACCCAGGCAAACTCCTGTGACTCCCTCAAACCAAGAGAATACGGTGATATTGTGTAGCTTCTGAGGTTATGTCATAAAAATGTCACGCATTTTCACCTTGTTCCCTTGGGAGGTTAGCTCTTAGAACACACCCGCCATGCTGTGCCACAGGTAAGATAACACGGAGAGGACATATATAGATGTTCCAGCCAGCAGTCTCAGGTGGCACCCAGCTGACAGCCACCATCAACCCCAAGACATGTAAGGAAACTTTAGAGACGACTCCAGCCCCATCAAGCTGCAACTGCTTGAGAGACCCCAGGAAAAACTGTCTAGCTGACCCCAACCAACCCCCAAGCAAGAGATGATAAAATGATTATTGTTGCTTTAAGCTGCTAAATTCTAGAGTGATCAGTATATAGCAATAGATAAATAAGAACTGGTGCTCAGTATTTGTAGTTGTTAATATAATGCCATTTTAAATTTCAATCAGTCTCGTCTCAACCCTTACTTTTTTGGAATGATGAGTCCTAAACTTATCCTGACCTCACGTGGCAGGCACCAGTCTTATTCTTTAATTTAACATCATGAGTGCTTACTCTGTGTCAGACACTAGGCTAGATCCATGCAAGACAGGACAGTGAACAAAACAAAATCCTGTTTTTGTGGAGCTTTCATTCTAGTCTAATGGAAAGACAAATAAATCTACAATATAAAATAAGAATTATTATTTTTTTGAGACAGGGTCTGGCTCTGCCTGCCAGGCTGGAGTGCGGTAACCTTGGCTCACTGCAACCTCAACCTCCCAGCCTCAAACCATCCTCCCACCTCAGCCTCCCGAGTAACTGGGACTAAGGCACATATCACCATGCCCGGACAATTTTTGTATATATTTTTGGTTTTGCCATGTTGCCCAGGCCAGTCTTGAACTCTTAGCCTCAAGCAATCCTCCCACCTCGGCCTCCCAAAATGCTGGGATTACTAGTGTGAGACACCGTACCTGGCCCCAAGAATTATTAACATAACAAATTGCACAATAATTTACATACATGTTGGGTAGCAATAAAGGGCTCTCATGCTTATTTATCATTTGTTCTTTTCCAGAAACTAAAGGACTCCTGTTATTTAACTTCTAGATTTATCTTTTAAATTTAGAGTAATAATATAATAGTTCAGTTTGTATTTCCAGTTCCTAAATGCAGTATCTTGTATTGTTAAAATGCCTTGTAGATGGGCATGGAGGCTCATACCTTGTTATCCCAGCACTTTGGAAGGCCAAGGCAGGAGGATCACCTGAGCTCAAGAGTTCAAGACCAGCCTGGGCAACATGGTGAGATTTCATCTCTACAAAATATTTTTTTTAATTAGCTGAGTGTGGTAGCACACACATGTAGTCCCAGCTACTTGGGAGGCTCAGGTAGGAGGATCATCACCTGAGCCCTGGAGGTGGAGGCTGCAATCAGCCAAGGTCATACCATTTCACTCCAACCTGGGCAACAGAGCGAGACCCTGTCTCAAAAAACAAAAGAAAAAAAAAAGCTTGTGCCTTTTTTCTGACGGCTTATATAGACTAGTGAACTCTTTCTATAACCTTTCCTGATTACTTAGTTCTTCCCAATATGGATAACTCATGAAAACATTGCTTATATTATGTGAATCAATGGAGGAATATGAAATTTACAAAAATAGAAGCTACAGCAATTTGTATTTTTATTATTTTTGAGCAGGGTCTTGTTCTGTTGTCCAGGCTGGAGTGAAGTGGTGTGATCACAACTCACTGCAACCTTGACCTCCCAGCCTCAAGCAATCCTCCCACCTCAGCTTCCTGAGGAGTTAGGACTGCAGGCACACACTACCACGTCCTGCTAATTTTTTGTTATTTTTGCACACAGGGTCTCAGTATGTTGCCCAGGCTGGTCTCAAACTCCTGGGCTCAAGCGATCATCCTACTTTGGCCTCCCAAAATGCTTTAATTACAGGTGTGAGCCCAGCTTATTATGACAAAACTTACAGGCCGGGCAAGGTGACTCACTCCTGTAATCCCAGCACTTTGGGAGGCTGAGGCAGGTGGATCACAAGGTCAAGAGTTCAAGACCACCCTGACCAAGATGGTGAAACCCCATTTCTACTAAAAATACAAAAATTAGCCAGGCATGGTTGCAGGTGTCTGTAATCCCATATACTCGGGAGGCTAAAGCAGGAGAATCTCTTGAACCTGGGCGGCAGAGGTGCAGTGAACCGAGATCACACCACTGCAGTACAGCCTGGGTGACAGAGTGAGTCTCCAGCTCAAAAAAAAAAAAAAAAGTTGGCCAGGCGTGGTGGTTCACACCTGTAATCCAAGCACTTTGGAGGCCAAGGCAGGCGGATCACCTGAGGTCGGGAGTTCAAGACCAGCCTGACCAATGTGGTGAAACCCCGTCTTAAAAATAATAATAATAATAAAATTAAAAAAAAAAGTTATAGGCTGGGTTTGGTGGCTCACACCTGTAATCCCAGCACTTTGGGAGGCAGAGGTGGGCAGATCACTTGAGGTAAGGAGTTCGAGACCAGGCTGGCTAACATGGTGAAAGCCTGTCTCTATTAAAAATACAAGAATTCGGCCGGGAGTGGTGGCTCACGCCTGTAATCCAAGCACTTTGGAGGCCAAGGCGGGCGGATCACCTGAGGTCAGGAGTTCAAGACCAGCCTGACCAACATGGTGAAACCTCATCTTTATTTAAAAAAAATAATAATAATAATACAAGAATTAGCCAAGTGTGGCAGCATGTGCCTGTAATCCCAGCTGCTCTGGAGGCTGAGGCAGGAGAACTGTTTGAACCTGGAAGGCAGAGGTTACAGTGAGCTGAGATCACACAACTACACTCCAGCCTGTGAGACCCTGTCTCAAAAAAAAAAAAAATTATAGACACTCATGGTTTTAAAAAAAAGCTGTTGGATTGTTTATCTCTGTTAAACTGTGGTTCCCCCTAAGTCTTGCTCAGTTCAGGCCCTTGCACTGCCTGCTATGGATATGCATATCCCTTACTGAGTTATTAAGTATATCTCTCTTGTATGTCAGATGATTAATAAGAGAGACTAGGCCAGACACAATGGCACAAACCTATAATCCCAGCACTTTGGGAGGCCGAGGCTCATGGACCACTTGAGCCCAGGAGTTTGAGACCAGCCTGGGTAACATGACAAAACTCCATCTCTACAAAAAATACAAAAATTAGGCTGGGTGCTGTGGCTCATGCCTGTAATCCCAATACTTTAGGAGGCCGAGGTGGGCAGATCACGAGGTCAGGAATTTGAGACCAGCCTGGCCAATGTGGTGAAACCCCGTCTCTACTAAAAATACAAAAATTAGCCGGGTGTGGTGGCATGCACATGTAGTGCCAGCTACTCAGGAGGCTAAGGCAGAAGAATCACTCAAACCCAGAGCCAGAGGTTGTGGTGAGCCAAGATCGTGCCACTGCATTCCAGTTTGGGCAACAGAGCAAGACTCTGTCTCAAAAATAAAATACAAAAATTAGCTGGGCATGGTGGTGCATGTCTGTAGTCCCAGATACTAGGAACGCTGAGGTGGGAAGACTGCTTAGGCCTGGAAGGTGGAGGGTGCAGGGAGTGGAAATAGTGCCACTGCACTCCAGCCTGAGTGACAAAGTGAGACCCTGCCTTAATAATAATAGCAGAGACCACAAATATTATCAAAGTTCAAAGAGATAAAGAGATAACTACAGGTTAATATGGAAAAGGCTTCAGGAAAAAGAGAGATTTACTTAATAACTCAGTAAGGGATATGCATATCTGTAGCAGGCAGTGCAAGGGCCTGAACTCAGCAAGACTTAGGGGGACCACAGTTTAACACAGATAAACAACCCAACAGTCAGTCACCCTCCACTCCACATCTTTCATTAATTAGCTGTGTTATATAGGGATCTCTGATCCTTATGAAGGGGATGATCTCAGACTTCTGGTCTTGAAATGTTGTGATCCAAAGAGAAGAAAAAAAGAGAAAGGCACCAGTGAGTAAGAGAAGCAACAGAGAAAAGGTACAAAGTGGACAGCATGAGCTGGATATTCTCCTAGAACACAAAGCAGACCCAATAGTGACTTTGTGTTGAGGAAATACTCGATCAACATATGTTTATTGAGTGCCTATTATGCACCAGGCACTGTTTTAAGTGCTGGGAACACAGTACTCAAAATAGAAATCCCGTCTTTCAAAGACCCAGCATCCTAGAGGAGAAAGAAGTGACTTAAAAAATTAATAAGAAACTATATTGTATGTCAGATGATGAATAGTGCTATAGAGTAAAATGAGGCAGGAAGAGCCACAGGCACTTTCAGGAAGCTGCTATTCTAAATTAGGTGGTCAGGGAAGGCTCAGTAAGAATGTGAAATCTGAGCAAACACCTGAAGAAGGTGAGGGGCTGATGGAAGCAGAAGTCAGAAGCAAAGAGCAGCATATAGGTGGTGAAGCAGGCATATGAGACCAGGTTGGAAAAGTGAGGAAAAGGAGGTAAATCTTCTAGAAAGAACTCTAGGTCTTAGAGTCTGCAGATTTAGATTTCAATCAGAGAATCATCATCTCAGCATTGGAGAGAACTTTAAAGTTCATTCAGTACACAGCCCATTAGATTATTATTATTGGGTTTGGTTTTGTTTTTTGAGACAGTCTCACTCTGTCGCCCAGGCTGGAGTGCAGTGTGTGATCTCAGCTCACTGCAACCTCCGCCTCTCACGTTCCTCTCCTGCCTCAGCTTCCTGAGTAGCTGGGATTACAGGCATGTGCCACCACACCCGGCTAATTTTTTGTATTTTTGGTAGAGACAGGGTCTTGCCATGTTGGCCAGGTTGGTCTTGAACTCCCGGCCTCAAGTGATCTGCCTGCCTTGGCCTCCCAAAATTCTAGAATGACAGGTATCAGCCACCACGCCTGGCCATATTATTATTCTTAATACACAAAGGGTCTTGCTCTGTCACCCAGGCTGGAATGAGTGGCACCATCACAGCTCACTATAACCTCAAACTGCTGGGCTCAATCCTCCCATCACAGTCTCCCAAGCAGCTAGGACTACAGGCACACACCATCATGCTTGGCTAATTTTTCTTATTTTTTTGTAGAGATGTTGGTCTCGGTATGTTGCCCAGTGTAGTCTCAAACTCTTAGCCTCAAGCGATCATCCTGTCTCAGCCTCCCAAAGCAGTGGAATTACACGCATGAGCCACCACACCCAGTCCCCATTAGATTACTAAGGCCATATTACTCCTCCCAGGTGACCATCTTGTCTTGGCCTGAACAATCTGGTGGATGTATCTATCTCCATGTACCACGACAGTCTGTCCACCCATGGATAGCCTGCCTTAGGCTTTAACTTGGGCAGAAATATGTTTGCTAATAATATCTACTCTTTGGTCTTTTTTGGGGTACTTTGTATTCGATATACTTCAGACATTTGAAGATACCCAGGTCTCCAAGATTCCTCTTCTCTTCAGGTTAAAGTTAGCTGATTATTTTAACTTTTTTTTTTTTTTTTGAGACAGTCTTATTCTGTCACCTAGGCTGGAGTGCAGTGGCACTGTCACAGCTCACTGCAGCCTTGAACTCTCAAGATCAAGTGATCCTCCCACCTCAGCCTCCCAAGTAGCTGGGACTATGGGTACATGCCACCATGCCCAGCTATTAATAATTTTTTAATTTTTTTGCAGAGATAGGTTTCCACTGTGTTGCCCAGGCTGGTCTCAAACTCCTTAGCCCAATGGATCTGCCTGCCTTGGTCTCACAGAGTGCTGAGATTACAGGCATGAGCCACCGCGCCAGGCCTATTTTAAGTGACATGGTCTCATGCCTGTAACAGTAAGGGAGTCTCAGCTGCAAGCCACCAAAACTGACTTGGGCAACTTAAGTTATGAAAGACAGGAATGTATTGAAAGGGTATGTAGTAGGGCATAGAAATGAGGATAAGCTGAAGAATCAGATGGTAGAAAACAACAGCAGCTCTAGTATCCAGATATTAGGAATTGGCCGGTGGTTGTGATAAAGGAGCTGCAACTGTTTACTGAACTTTATGGTTACTGTATCATTCAATGGAAGCTTCCAATTAAAGGAGGAAAGCATCTATCTGCCTAACATCTGTTGGCCTGACCTAAGCCATGTGTGCCTACCACCTACTTGGTCAGGGATGAACTATTTCTCCAAAGAAAACTGAGCTGTTATTTCTAGAAGAACCTGGACTGGATGCTGGACAGGCCAAAATAACTTACGTCTACTAAATTCTCTCAAAATATGATGCTTCAAATTCCACATAATCAAGATATGGAGGAGCAAAACCAGGGTACTTTCTCTACACATGCTGTATGCTTGGGAAAGTGACCAAATTTGTGCCTGTTTCCTGTCAGACAGTGATGGTCACAAACATATTTGGTAGTTCCTATGACAATCAAAGAAAATGTATGCAAAATGCTTTATAAACTCGAAGCTAACTGCAGTACTTAATACAGTAAATGCTTGTCACAGCCATTTTACATAGATTTTATTTAATCTTCGAAACTCTTTATTGATTATATGCTATATTAAAAAAACAAAAAAAATGAAGGTGGAGATTATGAGCAAAAACTCTAGAGTCAGACTAAGTTCAAATCCTGACTCCACCCTGACTTGTGCAACCTTCAGCAAGTTACTTACTGTTTCTGTGACTATTGCCTCACCTGTAAACGGGCATAATACTAACCATCCATAGGGCTGATGTGAGGATTGTGAGTTAATACAAGTAAAATTCTTAGAACTATGACGGGTATATATAGCAAACACATAATACGTATTAGGTATTATTATGAGAAGCACTAATTATTCCATTTTTGCAGGTGAGAGAAATGAGGCATGAGACAGATAACTTATAAGTTCTCAAAGTTTAAAGTGGTAAAGCCAGGCCAGGTGCAGTGGCATGTGCCTGTAATCACAGCAGCTCATGAGAGCAAGGCAGGGGGATCTCTTGAGTCCAGGACTTGGAGGTTTCAGTGAGCTATGATCATGCCACTGCACTCCAACCTGGGCAACACGGCAAAACCCTGTCAATCAAGCAAGCAGTACAGCCAGAAGTTGAACTTCATTATTGATGCTCCTGACTACCATACTGTTTTCAAAAATTTAAAAAAAAAAGTGGCATTTGGACTTTAACCCTATCCTCAAGTCACATAATCAAGGATATTTACAAATGAAACTCAAACACAGGAGAGGGAAAAAGGAAATTATCTGTTGTTTCATGTCTTTTTTTTTTTTTTTTTTTTTTTTTAGTTTTTTGAGACAGGGTCTCCCTTTGTCACCCAGGTTGGGATGTGTGATGTGATCATGGCTCACTACAGCCTCAATATCCTGAGCTCAAGTGATCCTCTTGCCTCAGCCTCCAGAGTAGCTGGGACCACAAGTACATGCCACCATATGTGGTTAATTTTTAGAAATTTTTTGTAGAGGCAGGGTCTCACCATGTTGCCCAGGCCGGTCTTGACCTTCTGGGCTCCAGTAAGAAGCCTTCCACCCCGGCCTCCCAAAGTGCTGGGATTACGGGCATAAGCCACCATGCCCAGCTTGTTTCATGTCTTTAGAATGTTAGCTTGCAGGATAACTAGATATCTAGAGAAGGCTGAGAAAAGTCACATCATTATGTTGTAGTAGAAAAAAAAATTCTCTTTGTCTTAACTGGAAATTATACCTTTCCAAGAATAAGATTTTTAAAAACTGAATTGATGCTGTCAATCTCATTTCTTTCTCTCTTTTTTTTTGAGATCGAGATTGCTCTTGTCACCCAGGCTGGAGTGCAATAGCACAGTCACGGCTCAGTGCAACCTCTGCCTCACGGACAGGTTCAAGTGATTCTCCCACCGCCTCGGCTGCCTGAGTAGCTGGAATTACAGGTGCCTGCCACCATACCTGGCTAATTTTTGTATTTTTAGCAGAGACAGGATTTTACCATGTTGCTCAGGCTAGTCTCAAACTCCTGACCTCAGGTGATCCACCCACCTTGGCCTCCCAAAGTGCTGGGATTACAGGCGTGAGCCACCACTCTTGGCCTGTCAATGTCATTTCTGATGTCAATCTCACTTCTGATTTGATGGAAAACAAATACAAAACATGTATCACACTTAGAAAAGCAGAAATACAACTGCAGAAGAGGCATATGTTAGAAAAGACAGTTAACAGTTAACTGTGCCTACTGAAAAGAGGTGAATGTATCTCTCCTCATTTATAAATGGTGAGCATAAATTAGTAAGCCTAAATTTTAAAAAGGGGAGGTGATTATATATGTAGCATTCAAACAACGGCACTGTCCAATCAGGTCATGAGCCACACTGAAAACTT
>PVKV010042412.1:0-10749 GCA_004027835.1 Alouatta palliata
GGGAGGGATAGCATGGGGAGAAATGCCAGATATAGGTGATGGGGAGGAAGGCAGCAAATCACACTGCCATGTGTGTACCTATGCAACAATCTTGCATGTTCTTCACATGTACCCCCAAACCTAAAATGCAATAAAAAATTAAAAAATCATTATTTACAAAAACATTAAAGGTCATTCAACTAAACTACCTCCTCAGTATCTCTAAATACCCAGGCTCTGTTTTAACATAAGTTAAACTCAGTATCTTAACTTTAACATGAGCAAATTCACTATCTTATTAGAAAGTTATATTCCATTCTTCTCTTTAACGTCTACTTGATGGTCCTAGTTCTTTTGTCAAAGCAATAAAAAATACTAAATCTAATCCCTCTTCCAGTTGCCAGATCTTTGATATATAGTTAGCCCTCCAAAGTCACAGGTTCCACATCCTTGGATTCAGCCATTACATATATATATTTTTATTTAATTTAATTTTTGGGGGGAACACAGTTTCACTCTGCCTCCCAGGCTGGAGTGCAGTGGCGAGATCTTGGCTCACTGTAACCTCTGCTTCCTGGGTTCAAGTGATTCTTGTGCCTCAACCTCCTCAATAGCTGGGATTACAGGCGTCTGCTACCACTCCTGGCTAATTTTCTCAAACCCCCGACCTCAAGCGATCTGCCCACCTCGCCCGGCCTTTTTTAATTTTAAAATTATTTGTAGAGATGAAGTCTCACTATGTTGGCCAGGCTAGTTTGAACTCCTGACCTCAGATGATCCTCCCACCTCAGCCTCCCAGAGTGCTGGGATTACAGGCATGAGCCACCGTGCATGGCCCAATCTCAGATTCAAATTTGACCAACCTCAGATTCAACCAACCCTGGGTTGAAAATATCCTAAAAGAAAAAACAACAATATAACAATAAAAACAGAAAGAAAAAGAAAAAACAAAAAAAGAAAACCAACAATTAAAAAATACAAATAAAAAAATAATATAGCATAACTATTTACATGGCATTCACATTATATGGAGCACTGTAAGTAATCTAGAGATTATTTAAAGAGGGATCCCCAACCCCTGGGCTGTGGACCAGTACCAGTCATGGCCTGTTAGGAACCGGGCCGCAGAGCAGGAGGTGAGCAGCAGGTGAGTGAGCATTACCACCTGAGCTCCCCTTCTGTCAAATCAATGCAGCGTTAGATCTCATAGGGGCACCAACCCTACTGTGAACTGTGCATGCAAGGGATGTAGGTTGTGTGCTCCATAAGATAATCTAATGCCCACCCCCATTCATGGAAAAATTGTCTTCCACAAAACCAGTCCCTGGTGCCAATTGCTTTAGTACTCAACCAATTTAGTAGGTTCCATTTCTGCAAGTTCTTTTTCTGAGACAGGGTCTCACTCCATTGGCCACGCTAGAATGTAGTGGCATGATCGCAGCTCACCATGATCACTCAAACTCCTAGGCTCAAGTAAGCCTCCTGCCTTAGCCTGCTGAGTAGCTGGAACTACAGACACCACCATGGCCAGCTAATTTTTTTAACTTTTTTTTAGAGAGATGCGGTCTTGCTATGTTGGCTGGGATGGTCTCTCTCTCTCTCTCTCTCTCTCTCTCTTTCTCTCTCTCTCTCCCTCTCTTCCTCTCTTTTTTCCTCCTGAGGTGCTACTTAACCAGGCTTGTTTTGAACTCCTGGCCCCAAGTGATCCTCCCACCTCAGCCTCCCAAGGTGCTGGGATTTCAAGTGTGAGCCACCATGTTTTTTTTTTATCCTTCTTCTTCTTCACAGAGACCTCTTCTTCTACCATTACTACTTTTTCTCCGTCCCCATCTTCTTCAATTTTAATTTTACTCTTGGCTTTTTTTTGCTTTCTTTTCGGTAACTTCATCTTCTTTACCTGTTGTATTTCAGTTTTTTTAAATTTTTTACTTTTTGTATAAATGGGGTCTCACTATGTTGCTGAGGCTGGTCTTGAACTCCTGGCCTCAAGCAATCCTCCCATCTTTGGTATCCAAAGTGCTGGGATTACAGGTGTAAGCCACTGCACCTGTGTGTGTGTGTGTTTACAACAGGTTGGCAGTGTGGACCCACCAAATAATCCATTCTTTTAAAAAAAAAATTTAATATTTTTTGATTAAAAGGGAATTGTGGGCCAGGTGTGGTGACTCGCACCTGCAATCCCAGCACTTTGGGAGGCAGAGGCAGGATGATCACTAAAGGCCAGGAGTTAGAGACCAGCCTGTGAAACATAGTGAGATCTCGTCTCTATAGAAAAAAAAAAAGCAAAAAATTAGCCGAGTGTGGTGGTGAATGCCTGTAGTTCCATCTACTTGGTAGGCTGAGTGGGGAGGATCACTTGAGCCTGGGAAGTCGAGGGTACAGAGAGCAACGATCGCACCACTGCACTCCAACCTGGGTAATAGAGTGAGACTTTATCTCAAAAAAATAAATGAAATGAAATAAAGGGGAACTACCCCTCTTTGAAGTACAGTGTGCTTTTAAAAGGCATTTCTGGGCCAGGCGCGGTGGCTCATGCTTGTAATCCCAACACTTTGGGAGGCTGAGGTGGGCGGATCACCTGAGGTCGGCGGATCACCTGAGGTCGGTGAATCACCTGAGGTCAGGAGTTTGAGATCAGCCTGACCAATATGATGAAACCCAGTCTCTACTAAAAATACAAAAACTAGCCGGGTATGGTGGCATGCGCCTGTAATCCTAGCTAGTTGGGAGGCTGAGGCAGGAGAATTGCTTGAACCAGGGAGGCGGAGGTTGCAGTGAGCCAAGATCGAGCCATTGCTCTCCAGCCTGGGCAACAAGAGCAAAACTCCATCTCAAAAAAAAAAAAAAAAGGGCCGGGCGCGGTGGCTTACACCTGTAATCCCAGCCCCTTGGGAGGCCAAGGCAGGCAGAAACCCTGCCTCTACTAAAAATACAAAAGTTGGCTGGGCATGGTGGCGCATACCTGTAATCCCAGCTACTCAGGAGGCTGAAGCAGAAGGAGCACTTGAACCCAAGAGGCATAGGCTGCAGTGAGCCGAGACTGTGCCATTGCACTCCAGCCTGGGCAACCAGGGTGAGACTCCATCTTAAAAAAAAAAAAAAAAAAAAAAAAGCATTTCTCCATGTCTGGTAATAAAAACAGACAGAAAGATAACAGGTCAGATACTGCCCTTTGACCACAAATGGTTTGTTACCCCCATGTCTCTGTAACTAGTGAATAAGAGGGAAAGAAAAATAAGCTTGAGTTTACTCAAGAAAAAATCTGAAGGCCAGGCACAATGGCTCACATCTGTAATCCTAGAAAACTTTGGGAGGCCAAGATGGGCAGATTGCTTGAGCTCAGGAGTTCAAGATCAGCCTGGGCAACATGGTAAAACCCTGTCTCTACATAAAATACCCAAAAAATTAGCCAGGTGTGGTGGTGTACGCCTGTAGTCCCAGATACTCAGGAGGCTGAAGTTGGGAGGATCACCTGAAACCAGAAGGCCAAGGATGCAGTGAGCCATGATGCCAAACCACACTCTAGAGCCTAGGCAATGGAGTGAGACATCCGTCTAAAACAAAAAAGAAAAAAAATCTGAACACAGAATTAACAATGAACATAGCCAGTCATTACCGTAAATACTTCTAAATTCATGAAAAAAGCGGACAGGAGCAGGGGCTCACATCTGTAACCCCAGGACTTTGGGAGGCCAAGGCAGGTGGATCACTAGAGGTCAGGAGCTCGAGACTGGCTAGGCTAATGTGGTGAAACCTTGTTAGCGGGCTGTGGTGGTGTGTGCCCGTAGTCCAAGATACTCACGAGGCTGAACCAGGACAATTGCTTGAACCAAGGAGGCAGAGGTTGCAGTGAGCAAAGATTGTGCCACTTCACTCCAGCCTGGGTGACAGAGTTTGACTCAGTCTCAAAAAAGTAAAAATAAATAAATTCATGAGGCTGGGCAGTGGCTAACACCTCTAATCCCAATACTTTGGGAGGCAGAGGCAGGTGGATTGCCTAAGGTCAGGAGTTAGAGACCAGCCTGGCCAACATGGTGAAATCCAATCTCTACTAAAAATACAAAAATTAACCAGGCGTGGTGGTGGGCACCTATAATCCCAGCTCCCAGCTACTCAGGAGGCTGAGGCAGTAGAATCTCTTGAACCCAGGAGGAGGAGGTTGCAGTGAGCCAATATCATGCCACTTCACTCCAGCCTGGGCAAAAGAGCAAAACTCCGTCTCAAAATTAATAATAATAATAATAAATCTGGCTGGGCACGTTGGCTCACGCCTGTAATCCCAGCATGTTAGGAGTTCTGAGGTGGGTGGATCAATTGAGGCCAGGAGTACAAGACCAGCCTGGCCAACATGGCGAAACCCTGTCTCTACGAAAAATACAAAAATTAGCTGGGCATGGTGGCACATGCCTGTAGTCCCAGCTATTCGGTGAGGCAGGAGAGGCAGGAGAATCACTTGAATCCGGGGGACAGAGGTTGCACTGAGCCAAGATCTCGCCACTGCACTCCAACCTGAGCAAGAGTGAGACTCCATCTCAAAAAATAAATAAATAAATTCATGAAAAACACTATTTTGTTAATGAGGCCAGTAGGGAAATAATATATAAAATCAAATTAATGCTCCTATTCTTAGACACCTAACTTTATGGGATCCTTAGTATTCTGACTTCCAGAAACAAAGGATAATTAGGGGCAAGAGGTAAAGAAAAGCAGAGACAAACGTGTGAATTGCCTTTCCTGGATCTCAGGAAGCATTTTATAATAGGTAAAATAGTTTTACAATATCCCACTTCCCTTCTGTGCCATTTTCCAAGTCATCAGTGGCATTATGCTCCCTTAAGTCCCACTACTATAGCACCTGACTGCAGCATAAATTGAACATACATCTGCCAGTAGAGAAAGAGAAACAAGAACTGAAGGACAGTCTTTGACTTAAAGGGATTCTCTCTCAGTTCAGTGGCAAGATATATTTAATTTTAGGCTGGGTGCAGTGGCTCACGCCTGTAATCCCAGCACTTTGGGAGGCTGAGGCTGGTGGATCACTTAAGGTCAGGAGTTGGAGACCAGCCTGGCATGGTAAAACCCCAACTCTGTGTGACCGAGAAGGAAGATAAAGGTGGGGATAAAAAAAAAAAAAAAAACCCATCTCTACTAAAAATACAAAAATTAGCTGGGTGGGGTGGCATGTGCCTATAATCCCACCTACTCAAGAGGCTGAGGGGAGACTCACTTGAACCTGGGAGGCAGATGTTGCAGTGAGCAGAGATCACACGACAGAGCAAGACTCCATCTCAAAAAATAACAATTTTAAAACAATATAGAAATCCAAAGGAATATACACATACATACACACACACACACACACACACACACACACAAATAGCATTAGTAAACAAGTTCAGCAGGGCCACAGAATACCAAATCTATAAAAATGTTGTATTTCGACACACCAGCAATTAACAACACAAAATGAAATAAGAAAATAATTCAATTTTCAATAGCATCAAAAGGAATAAAATACTCAGGAATAAATTTAATCAAAGTACAAGACTTGGGCCGGGCGCGGTGGCTCAAGCCTGTAATCCTAGCACTTTGGGAGGCCGAGGTGGATGGATCACCTGAGGTCAGGAGTTCAAGACCAGCCTGGCCATCAGGGTGAAACCCCATCTTATAAAAACAAAACAAAAAAAAAGTACAAGACTTGTGCACTAAAAACTATAAAGTGTGTGTGTGTGTGTGTGTTTTTGAGACAGTCTTGCTCTGTTGCCCAAGTTGGACTGCAATGGCAGGATCACAGATCAACTTCCTGGGCTTAAGGGATCCTCCCACCTCATCCTCACCCTGATGAATGGCTACGGCTACAGGTGCAAGCCACCACACCCAGCTAATTTTGTGTATGTGTAGAAACAGGGTCTCCATATGTTGGCCAGGCTGGGTGTGGTGGTTTGCACACTCCTAGGCTCAAGCAATCCTCTCACCTCTGCCTTCCAAAGTGTTGGGATTACAGGTGTGAGCCACCAACACATTCAACCTACAAAATATTCTTAAGGACGGGCATAGTGGCTCACGCCTGTAATCCAAGCACTTTGGAGGCCAAGGCGGGCGGATCACCTGAGGTCAGGAGTTCAAGACCTGCCTGACCAACATGGTGAAACGCCGTCTTTAAAAATAATAATAATAATAATAAAATAAAAAAATATATATATATTCTTGAAAGAAATTAAAGACATAAACAAATGGAAAGGTATCCCATGTTCACGAGGTGGAAGATCCAACATTGTTAAGATGGCAGCACTCTCTAAATTGATCTACAGATTCAATGCATTCCCTATCAAAATTTCAACTGCCTTTTCTGCAAAAGTTGCCAAGTTGATCCTAAAACTCATACGGAAATGCCAAGGATCCAGAACAGCCAAAACAATCTTGAAAAGAATGAAGTTAGAAAACTCACACTTCCTAATTTCAAAACTTATTACAAAAGTACATTAATCAAGACAGCATATTTATGCAGATAAACAGGGGGGGAAAAGGAAAGAAAGCAAGCATAGTGGTACTGGCATAGATGTATAACAATGGAATAGAATAGAAAGTCCAGGCTGGGCACAGTGGCTCACGCCTGTAATCCCAGCACTTTGGGAGGCCGAAGAAGGCGGATCACAAAGTTAAGAGTTCAAGACCAGTCTGGCCAACATGGTGAAACCCCATCTCTACTAAAAATACAAAACTTAGCCAGGCATGATAGCAGGCGCCTATAGTCCCAGCTACTTGGGAGGCTGAGGCAGGAGAATTGCTTGAACCTGGGAGGCAAGGTTGTAGGGAGCTGGGATTGTGCCATTGCACTCCAACCTGGGCAACAAGAGGGAAACTCCATCTCAAAAAAATTTTCAAAAAAGAAAAAGATTTTGGACTCCTACCTCACACACCATGTATAAAAATTTATTTGAAATTGATAAAAAACCTAA
Organism: Alouatta palliata; assembly: GCA_004027835.1. NCBI lineage: Eukaryota > Metazoa > Chordata > Mammalia > Primates > Atelidae > Alouatta > Alouatta palliata. Next base: position 6,939 of record PVKV010042412.1, read on the forward strand.
ATGTAACAGCTAAAACTATAAAATTATTAAAAGAAACATAAATTATACCTATAATCCCAGCATTTGGGGAGCCCAAGGCAAGTGGATCACTTGAACCCAGGAGTTCAAGATCAGCCTGGGCAACATAGTAAGACCCCATCTCTACAAAAAATAAACAAAAATTAGCCAAGCAGTCACTGTGCACACCAGTAGTCTTAGCTACTCAGGAGGCTGAGGTGGGAAGATAGCCTGAGCCTGAGAGGTGGAGGCTGCAGTGAGCAGAGATCATGCCATTGCACTCCAGCCTAGACAACAGAGAGAGAACCTGTCATGAAACAAAAAAAAAAGAAAGAAAAAAGAAACATAATATAAAAATCTTTATCATCTTAAATTAGGCAACAGTTTCTTAAATGTGACACCTATAGCACAAGCAACCAAGGAAAAACTAGATAAACCAGACTTCATCAAAATTTAAAACTTTTGTGTTTCAAAAGATACTATCAGCCAGGCATGGTGGCTCATACCTGTAATTCCAGCACTTTGGGAGGCTAAGGCAAGAGGATTGCTTCAGCCCAGGAGTTCAAGACTAGCCTGGGCAACATAAGGAGACCCCATCTCTAATTTTAAAAATTTTTTTAAATTACCCAGATGTGGTGGCACACACCTATAATGCCAGCTACCCAGGAGGCTAAGATAGGAGAATCACCTGAGCCCTGGAGGTCAAGACTGCAGTGAACCATGCATGATCGCACCACTGCACTCCAATCTGAGCAAGACCTTGTCTCAAAAAAAAAAGAAAAACAAAAACAAAAAAATAATTTTCAGGTTCTAAATGTTTTTCTTTTTTTTAAGACACGAGTTTCACTCTTGTTGCCCAGGCTGGAGTACGATAGCGCGATCTCGGCTCACCGCACGCAACCTCCACCTCCTGGGTTCAAGCAATTCTCCTGCCTCAGCCTCCCGAGTAGCTGGGATTACAGGTATGCGCCACCACACCCAGCTAATTTTGTATTTTTAGTAGAGATGGGGTTTCTCCATGTTGGTCAGGCTGATCTTGAACTCCTGACCTCAGGTGATCCGCCCACCATAGCCTCTCAAAGTGCTGGGATTACAAGGATGAGCCACCACGCCTGGCCTTGAATTTTTTTTTTTATAGAGACAGAGTCTCACCATGTTGCCCCAGCCCAGTCTTAAATTGCTGGGCTCAAGCGATCCATACTCCTCAGCCTCCCAAAGTGCTAGGATTACAGGTTTGAGCCACCACACTTGGCCATAAATAATTTTTTAAAAGGTTAAACATAATTACCATGTAACCAAGCAATTCTACTCCTAGGTACTTAAACAGAAATGAAAACCTATGTCCATACAAAAACCTATCTGAATTTTCACAGAGCATTATTCATAACAGCTAAAAAGTGCAACCCAAATGTTCATCAATGGATGAATGGATAAACAAAATGCAGTATATCCATGCAATGTAATATTATTCAGTCATAAATATGAAATGACACATGCTACAACATGGATGAACCTAAAAGCATTATGCTAAATGAAAGAAGTCAAACACAAAAAGGCCATTTATTGTATGAGTCCATTTATGTGGAATGTCCAGAATAGAGACAGGAAGGTAATTAGTGGTTGCCAGAGGCTGGATAAATGAAGGGAATGGAAGGGACTGCTAATGAGTATGAGGTTTCTTTTGCGGGTAATGAAAATGTTCTGGACTTAGATAATGGTGGTAGTTGCACAATATTGTGAATTCACTAAAAACCACCGAATTCTATGATTTTGTTGTTTTGTTTTGTTTTGATAGGCTCTCGTTCTGTGGCCCAGAATAGAGTGCACGATCATGGCTCACTGTAACCTCAAATTCTTGGGGTCAAGTGAATGATTCTCCCACCTCAGCCTCCCAAGAGTATAGGACTACAGGTGTGCACCACCATGCCTGGCTAATTTTTTTTTTTTTATTTCTGGTAGAGACAGGGTTGCCATGCCATGTTGCCCATGCTGGTCTCGAACTCCTAGGCTCAAGCAGTCTTCCCACCTCAGCATCCCAAAGTGCTGGGATTACAAGCATGAGCTACCATGCCTACCCCAAACTATGCTCTTAAAATGGTGAGTTTCATGACATGTGAATTATGTATTAATTTTTTTATATGTGGAATGACATATGCCCAAAGTCATATATTGGGGAAAACACAAAAGAAGAGTACGCAACCCAGATTAGGGTAGAAAGTGGCCATGAATTACCTTCTAAAGGTAAAACTTGAGCTGATATGCAGAGAACTAAGCCTGTAAATCTGCCTTATCCCCCACTTTATCTGCTCCCAATCCTTCCTAAACTCAGAAATCACTTACTTGTCACCCAAAGCAACATACTCACTGCCTAAATTCAAATTATTTCAATAAAAATATGTTCTTCCCATAAGAAAATGACTGAGAGCTCTCCTGAGTCCTACTAGTGGATTTCTATTCCTAAAAAGAGAAAAGAGGGCTAACCCGAAAAAATTTTATATGCTGAGTATCTCAAATTAAAAAATCTCAAACCCTGGCTTCCCAATTCCAGACAGGTTATGACGAAAGGGACAGCTAGGGAGCTAAGGCTGGCCCGGTGGCTCACGCCTGTAATCCCAGCACTTTGGGAGGCCAAGGCGGGCAAATCACTTGAGGTCAGGAGTTCGAGACCAGCCTGGCCAACATGGCAAAACCCCATCTCTACTAAAAATATAAAAATTAGCTGGGGCATGGTGGTGCATGCCTATACTCCCAACTACTTGGGAGGCTAAGTCAGCAGGATTACTGGGAGGCAGAGGTTGCAGTGAGCTGACATCACACCACTGCACTCCAGCCTGGGCGGCAAAGCAAGACTCTGTCAACTAAAAAAAAAAAAAAAAAAAAAAAAAATGCTGGGTGTGGTGGCTCACACCTGTAATCCTAGCACTTTGGGAGGCCGAGGTGGGTGGATCACCGGAGGTAAGGAGTTCAAGACCAGCCTGGCCATCATGGTGAAACCCCATCTTTCAAAAAAAAAAAAAAAATCTATTAAGTTTGTTTTCTGACAATAGTAAAGGTTGCGTGGTGGCTCACGCTTGTAATCCCAGCACTTTGGGAGGCTGAAGCGGGTGGATCACAAGGTCAAGAGATTGAGACCATCCTGGTCAACATGGTGAAACGCCGTCTGTACTAAAAATACAAAAAATTAGTTGGGCGTGGTGGCGTGTGCCTGTAATCCCAGCTACTCGGGAGGCTAAGGCAGGAGAATTGCTTGAACTCAGGAGGCAGAGGTTGCGGTGAGCCAAGACCGCACCATTGCACTCCAGCCTGGGCAACAAGAGTGAAACTCAGTCTCAAAAAAAAAAAAAAGAAAAAAGTGAGACAAAATAACTGTCATTGAATAGGTGCAAATTTGCGATTAGAACTACAGGAAATAATTATAGACAGAAAAATTAGGACCACTGAAGAGAAACTGCAGGGAGACAGATCTACAATCATTATCAGGAAAATCTTTTATGACAAATCTGCAAACCTGGAATAGATAGCAACCAGGTACCTTCGGAAATACCTGCATAGAGAACTGGAGGAATCACCTATTACATAAAACATTTGTCTAGATTATTTCTAAATCTCTTCTATGATTTGACAAGGAATAAGTCTAGAAAAAGAATGTTCTTGCTCTCAATAGTGCCAAAGATATTTTTCTTAAAAAAGTTAAATACCAGGAATTTCTTTATTAAAAGGAACAATCCCATCAAGAAGACAAATGTTGATTTCTTTTTTTTTTTTTTTTTTTTTTTTTTTTTTTTTTTTTTTTTTTTTTTTTTTTTTTTTTTTT
>PVKV010042413.1:0-10748 GCA_004027835.1 Alouatta palliata
AAATGTTCTAAGAAAGGGAGGTCAGGTGTTGGCCTGAACAGACAGGCAGCAATCACTTTGGACAGCCCTGAGCGTTTCTAGACGGGAGCTCACTCAAGAGGGGCTGGGGTGTCCCAGGGGTCCCGTGAGGTGGTGGCCGGGTGTCTTAGCGCTGGGGTTTGAGTGGATCGTGCCTGCCGAGGGGTTCTGCAGTTCCCAGTGTTGAACGCAGTTCCCAGTGTTGAACACAGTTCAGTATCCACTGTGGCTTTGCACAGACTCTGCATCCTGGTGGCCTCGGGTGTGTCTAGGGCCTGTGTGTCCTTTGCCATGTTTGTGCCTGGCCTCCTTTTTTCCCAAGTCTCAGGCTGAGAGATTCCCTCCTGGGGCCACAGCTGCAAGGCTACCCGGTTCAGTGCTCATGGCACCTTTGTGCTCCTTCGTCTCTTTGGGGTCTCTTTCTGCCCCATCTGTGTCTCGCCCTATGGCACAGGGTGAAGGTGGGCAGCTGGGGAGGGTTGGGGGCCCTTGGGCTCATGAGGCAGGCCTCAGCTGCTTGTGGGCTGCCCTGGGGCTTGCAGGTGGCAGGAGTGGGCATTTGGGGAGAATGCAGTGCTGATAGGAAGTGGCTTTTTCTCCTGCAGCAGATGGCTGAGGACAAGGCCTCTGTGAAAGCCCAGGTGACGTCCTTGCTCGGGGAGCTCCAGGAGAGCCAGAGTCGCTTGGAGGCTGCCACTAAGGAATGCCAGACTCTGGAGGGTCGGTGAGTGGTGGGGGCCAGCTCCGGAGCCCCTCCAGGCTTTCAGAAAGCATGAGGTGGGTTTAGGGGCCTCCAGGGTGCTCTTTGATGAGGATAAACAGGGCAGGCTGCATAAACACTTTAGGGCAGGTGTTGGGAGAGGTCTGGGCCAGGCATCCAGGACCTGGGTCCCAGCCAGCTCTCCGCACTGTCAGACCCTTTCATGGAGTTTGGATTATTTCCTTAAGAGGCATTTTGGGGGCCCCAAGCCAACACCCATGGTGTCTCGTTCTCTGGAAGGACTTCTGGGACCGGGGCACAGTCACCCTCGTGGCCGAGGTTGATGACAGGGAAAAGGGCACAGGGCAGGAGCTGCGTGTGGAGTTGGAGACGCTGTGTCCCAGGCTCCTCCCACCTTGCGAGGGGCACAGTGAGAAGTGCCTCCCACATGGGCCACGTTCCTGCCCAAGGTTGCCCGCTAGAGACTCAGCGTCCTGGGTGTTTACTGGGGGTGGGTCCTGTCAGCATCATCTGCCAGGCAGGTGCCAAAATCTCCGACTCCCAGCAGCAGAGTGGGTGCTCATGGCAATGATGTGCCTACTCACGGCCCAGGTGCAGGGATCTTGGCCTGCTGGTTAGTCTCTTTCGAAAAGGGGTCTTGGTTCTTCTAAGTGGGACCATGGGGTCAAAGGGCAGGGAGGTTTCCTTGGTTCTTACTCGGCCCTGCTTCTGCCCTCCAGACAGATGGATCAGCTGCCGCGAGGCCCCAGCCATCCCGGTGCAGTAGGTGGTCAGAGCACACTTGGGGCAACCAGCAGGGCAAAGGGGAGGGGAGCTTGACCTGGGCTCTGATGGGCAGAGGGAGCCCAGGCAGAATGTGGCGGCAGTGTGCGGGCAGGCACAGAGGGGAGAGAGCCAGGCAGCCAGACCTGCCAGGCGGAGTTGGGGTGACTGGAGAAGGGCCACCCAGGGTCCGCACAGAAGCACCCACCATCATCCTGCAGTGGACGCTGTGGAAGGGCTCGGAGCCGTGGGATGAGGCCAGAGCATGGAAACTGCAGGTTAAGGGAACTGAGCCTCCACGCAGGGCGTCTGGGACGCCAGCAGAGCTCTGGGCAGCAGCGGGGATCGGGCCGAGGTCTGGTCTGCATTGAGTTCAGTGCTTATACACCCAGGTGGGCAGTGTCTCACTTGTAGAACAGTCTCTCCTGACCCTCTCCACGGAGACTGCTTTTGCTGGGGCCCCCAGCGGCCCCCATTGGAGCTCCGTGGGCAGTTCTGAGGGCTCCTTTCACCTGGCCCCGGCACTGCGGGATGCAGGCGACCCCATCCTTTTCTTGGACGTCACCTGCTGCTCCCACCTGGCCCCCTGCAGTTGTCCTCGTGTCTGGTGACAGTGCCTCCACCCTGCTGCCTTGCATCGGCTTGTAGTCACAGGGTGTTCGGAGCAGACCCCTTCTGCCCATAGCCTGCGTGGAGCCCCTCCGCTCCCCCTGTTCCTCCTCCCTGAGTCTGCTCTTTCCCCGTGCCAGGGCTCGGGCGGCCAACGAGCAGGTGCGGCAGCTGGAGAGCGAGCGCGAGGCACTGCAGCAGCAGCACAGCGTGCAGGTGGACCAGCTGCGCATGCAGGGCCAGAGTGTGGAGGCCGCGCTCCGCATGGAGCGACAGGCCGCCTCGGAGGAGAAGTGAGTCATGGGGGCGGGGCCGCATCACAGGGTCTTTGCTTCTTCACTTGTTCTCAGCCAAAAGGCCGAGAAGCGCTGGGTCTGTGGTTCTTTCTGCCTTCTGGGGAGTCCTTCAGATTCGGTCTGTGGCTGTGGGCCCGTTCTGTCCCTTAGCCTTGCTAACAGTAGAGGCGACCATGATGACACCCAGTTTGTCTTTGATACAATCGTGCCATCTGCTATCCAGACCACATTTCACTGTGTCCACACGTGGCCTTTTTTGTACTTCTTTTCCTAGCCACTAGGTCATCAGGGGACTTGTCCTTTCAAACCCCCTCTAGGCTGGGTGCTGTGGCTCATGCTTGTAACCCCAGCCCTTTGGAAGGCCGAGGTAGGTGGATCACTTAAGCCCAGGAGTTCGAGGCCAGCCCGGGCAACAGAAAGACGACAAAAATACCCCCAATGTCCCCCTCCTACCAGCATCCAACCTGGGGCCTCAGGTTCCTGTCCTTGACGTGCCTTTTCAGTCCTCTTGAATCTGGAACAGTCACCCGGCCTTTCTGAGTCGTTCGTGAAGTTCACGGTTGTGAAGAGTGCGGGGTAGCTCAGTCGTATTGTTGGTATTGGTATTATTACTACTGTTATTTCCAAGATAGGGTCTTGCTCTGTCGTCCAGGCTGGAGTGCAGTGGCATTACCTCGGCTTACTGTACCTGGTGCTTCCTGGGCTCAAGCGATCGTCCCACCTCAGCCTCCGAAGTAGCTGGGACTATAGGCGCAGGCTGCCACACCTGGCTAACTTTTGTATTTTTGATAGACGTGGAGTTTTGCCATGTTGCCCAGGCTGGTCTCAAACTCTTGAGCTCAAGCTAGCCTCCTGCCTTGGCTTCTCAAAGTGTGGGGATTACGGGCGTGGGCCAACACATCTGGTCATGATTTTATTATAAATATTTAAACATGTTAGCTTTAAGGAAAATGATGCTAACTGCCTGGTGACGGGACCGGAAAAGCCTGCCTCAGAGTCGACAGCTTCAGGAGTCTTCACACAGCCTTGGAAGACCCCACTCCAGGCCTGGGGTGCGCGGGAGGGAAGGAAGCGGGTAGAGGTGGAAGCAGGCAAAACTGTGGCCGGACTGGCCTGAGGTGGTTTCTCCAGCGCAAGCTCCTTTTCCTCAGGCGGAAGCTGGCTCAGTTGCAGGTGGCCTATCACCAGCTCTTCCAAGAATACGACAAGCACATCAAGAGCAGCGTGGTGAGCGGCGAGCGGAAGCGAGTGAGTGCGGCTGCTGGGGCTCTAGGGCTGGCCCTGCACCTTCCTCTCCCCGCATCCCTGAACCTTGAGAGCGGGCTTCTGGGAGGGACGCTTGACTTGCCCTAGACCTTTGTCAGGCTGCAGCTGTGGCAGCTCAGGGAAGCTGTAGGGAGATGGCGACCCTGGGATGTTGCTCTCAGGAGTGTCAGCAGGCCACCCTAATGGGGGGCTGGGGCAGAGCCTCGGGATGCTTCCTCTGTGGGGCTGGGGATGTCTTGTCTCCGTGGACATTCCCTCTTGCCAGCCATCCGCATCTGCGCTCCTGGCTCAGTTTCCCCCAAGCCAAGGTAAGCCTGGCAACATTTCCACTGCAGTATTGGCTAGGAGCCTTTTCCTGGTTTGTCCCCCTCAGACCTAAGCTGGGTGCAGTTTGCTAGCGATCCCATTTTAGCAGGACACTGTCAAAGCCTGAAGCCAGGTCACATGAGGAAGAGTTAGTGACACAAGTGGCCACGTAATCTCTGGAGGGAAGTGTTGGCAGGGTGTGTCTGTGTGTGGGGGGGTGCTAGCGCGATGCCTGTGTGGGATGAGCGCACCTCTGACCAGGTGCAGAGTGGAAGGAGTGAGGGCTCTCAGTTCGGTCGTGCATGCGGCAGGCACGGGCCGGCTCGCTGTGCGTGGGCGTGGCCCGTGTCCTGTGAAGGGTGGGAGGAGGGCCGTGCCGCTGGGGATTCTGGGAAGGGAATGTCCACCCAGCTGGGAGGTTGTGCCAAGTGACCTCAGTGTGGTCTCTTTGGTCCTGAAGAAAACCTCAGCATCTGCTCTGTCCTTTTGGGCCGTGACAGGACACAGCCTTCTCCCTATGCACGCTGAGATCCTGCAGTGGGCCCTCAAATCAAGCGGCTGGCATGACCCAGCTTGGTCAGCCAGGGCCACTGTTTCGTCCTTGTCAGTTCCCAGCCAGGCTCACCCTCGGCCGACGAGGCTCCGTCAGCTCCCCTTGCCTGTCTTTAGGGAATGCAGCTGGAAGATCTCAAGCAGCAGCTCCAGCAGGCTGAGGAGGCTCTGGTGGCCAAACAGGAGGTGATCGATAAGCTGAAGGAGGAGGCCGAGCAGCACAAGATGGTGATGGAGACTGTTCCAGTGCTGAAGGCGCAGGTCAGGGCTCTCCTCTCTGGCCCACCCTCCCGCTGGGACTGGCTGTGTCTCTTTGGTGTCTTTTTTGTGTGTGTTTGTTTTCTTTTTGAGATGGATTTTTGCTGCCGTTGCTCAGGCCAGAGTGCAATGGCAGGATCTCGGCTCACTGCAATCACCGCCTCCCGGGTTGAAACCATTCTCCTGCCTCAGCCTCCCAAGTAGCTGGGATTACAGGCGCCCTCCACCAGCCCCGGCTAATGTTTGCATTTTTAGTAGAGACCGGGTTGCACCATGTTGGCCTGGCTGGTCTCAATCTGTTCACTTTGTGATCCACCCACTCCAGCGTCCCAAAGTGCTGAGATTACAGGCATGAGCCACCATGCCCGGCGTCTTTGGCGTCATTTTGTGGTGGCCTTTTGTAAGCTTCTCAGCCGCTCGTGCTGCTCCTTGACCTCTCGGTGCACTTGGCGTCACTCGCCAACGTATCTGCTTCCTCTGTGCCTGGCACAGTGCCCAGTGCCCGGCTGGTGGCTGGCTTATGGTGGGCACATTGCTCTCTCTTGGATTTGCCAGGCGGACATCTACAAGGCAGACTTCCAGGCTGAGAGGCAGGCCCGGGAGAAGCTGGCTGAGAAGAAGGAGCTGTTGCAGGAGCAGCTGGAGCAGCTGCAGAGGGAGTACAGCAAATTGAAGGCCAGCTGTCAGGAGTCGGCCAGGTGGGCCTCTGAGATTCTGTCCCTGTGAGCAGTGGGTGCGACACTAGGGGGTTGCCAGTGGTGACTGCAGGAGACGGATGGCTTCTGGTGTTCCGGGTTAGGACTCACTGCGGCCCCTCTCCTCTCACCTGAGCTTCCAAGAGCTTCTCTGACACTAGGCCAGCCATGGAGCTCTACAGAAGCGTGGGCCTTGACTGAACGGTTTCTGTTTTCAAAGGATTGAGGACATGAGGAAGCGGCATGTAGAGGTCTCCCAGGCCCCCTTGCCCCCCGCCCCCGGTGAGTGAGCAAGCATCGGGCCTGTGGGAGGAGGGGGAGGTACGTGGGGAGGGCGGGCGCTGTGCTGCAGGAGGTCACAGTTGGACCTTCCTGTCGCTCTCCGGAGTCTTGACGGCGGGAGCTCGCACTGGTCACCCCATCGGCAGCCCAGCCCCTGACCTGAGGCTAAGGGACGCCTGCAGTGGCAGTGGCGGCTCCTGTCTCACAGTCACGCCAAGTCTCTGTCCTCTCCATCCTCCCCTTGCTTCTGACTCTTCTCTCTTCCCAGCCCACCACTCCTTTCTCCTGGCTCAGCCCAACCAGAGGAGGAGCCCCCCTGAGGAGCCACCTGACTTCTGCTGTCCCAAGTGCCAGTATCAGGCCCCTGATATGGACACCCTGCAGATACACGTCATGGAGTGCATTGAGTAGAGCCACCGGCGCAAGGCCACTGTGTGCCGAGGACATGCCTGGGGACGTGCTGTCTGCGCGCGCTTCTGCCTGCCTAGCCCAGGGGGAAAGGCTAGATGACCACGAGTGGGGTGCTGCCTGGAGCCCCAGGAGCCTGCTACGGTGCCTTAGGCTTCAGCTCTGGGTCCACTGGTCCCCTCTTGCAGGGCAGCTGCGGCCCCGAGCAGGCCTGATGCACTGCTCTTCTTGTTGCCTTCTGTCTGCTTGAACCACTTGCCTTGGGCTAATCCCTCCCTCTTCCTCCGCTTCCCACTGGGGAAGTCAAGAATGGCGGCCAGGTGCTCTCAGGGAGAACTGCTTCCCCGCTTCCCTGGGCAGAGCTGGGTGGCAGCTCTTCCTCCTCCTGGCCACCGACCTGCCCACTGCTGTGCTCTGGGAGTGCTGCCTCTTACAGTGCACGTGGCTGCTCCCTTTTGGACCGCGTGCTATTCCGTTTTGCAGCGAGACCGATGTGTATTTAACCAGTCACTATTGATGGACATTTGGGTTGTTTCCAGTCTTTTTGTTACCATAAATAATGGCACAGTAAAAATCCTTGTGCATTAGTTGAGCGTATCTTTGGGGTAGATTCTGAGAAGTGACACCACTGAGCATGGGTGATGGGTTAGGCGGTACCTGAACACAGTGGTTCGCACCTGTAATTCAGTACTTTGGGAGGTCAAGGCGGGCAGATCACCTCGGTCTCACAAAGCCCTGTGATTACAGGCATGAGCCGCCACACCTGGCAAGGCTGGTCTCCTCTGCAGGCACGGAGAGAGTCGGTTTCAAGCCTCTGTCTTAGCCTCTGCTGGTAGCCTGCAGTTCTTGGGGTCCTTGGGCTTATAGAGCCATCACCCCAGTCTCTGCCTCTGTCATCACACAGTCTCTTCCTCTTCGTCTGTGTCTTCCCTTGTGTCTCCCTCCCTCCTTGGAGCTTGGTTTCCTAACTCCCCACCCCCTATTTCCCTAGCCTTGCCAAGGAGGGGGTGGGAAAGCCCATCTGGGGTTTTGTCATTCGCTAGGCATGCAGTTCTCTGTTAAGAGTGAGCTTAAGCATTGTTCCTGAGGAGTAAGGACCTTTTTTAGTTCTGCTTCTGAATGGGCTGCTCATATTGTTTTTTTTTTTTTTTTTGAGACAGAGTTTTGGTTTTCTCACCCAGACTGGAGTACAGTGGTGGGATCTCGGCTCACTGCAACCTCCACCTCCCAGGTTCAAGCGATTCTCCTACCTCAGCCTCCTGGGTAGCTGGGATTACCTGCCACCATGCCCGGCTAATTTTTGTATTTTTACTAGAGACAGGAGTTCACCATGTTGGCCAGGCTGGTCTTGAACTCCTGACCTCAGGTGATCCACCTGCTTTGGCCTCCCAAAGTGCTGAGATTACCGTGCTGGGCCACTATTTGTATTTTTAGTAGAGATGGGTGTTTGACCATGTTGGCCAGGCTGGTCTCAAACTCCTGACTTCAGGTGATCTGCCCTCTTAGGCCTCCCAAAGTGCTGGGATTACAGGTGTGAGCCACTGCGCCCCACTGGGCTGCTCGTATCTTTTATCCATTTTTCTTTTGTTGCTTTTAGAAACTCTTTGTCCATGAGCAGGATTAGCTTTGTGCCCGTGATAGAAATTGTAGCTATCTTTTCCTGCTTTGACTTTGCTACTAGTGTTTGTTTTTTGTTTTGAGACAAGGTCTCTCTCTGTCACCCGGGTGGGAGTACAGTGGCACAGTCACTGCTGTGATTCGGCCTCAGCCTTGTGAGTAGCTGGGGTCATAGGCGTGGGCATCACACCGCAGTAAACTACCAGTGTTTCTCGGCCTTGAAGTTTATCTTCTGTCGTCACATTTACCCATTTTTGTTCCCTTTTGCTGCTTTGAGTTTAGAGTCATAATGACCACCTGTGGTCTGTCGGAGGGTGCTTCACACAGGAACGCTTTTCTTTTTCTAACACCGAAGCATGTTTTTATCTTCACCAAGAGTATTGTTGCCCAGTTATGAAGAACAGACGATTCTACTTGTTTTACAAGATTCTGGAAATTTCCTAGGATGTCAGAGCCCTGGGCATGAACCCTGCAATTGTTGCAAAGGAAACGAAGTTGGAAGTTGAACCCCAGCACCAGGGCCTGCCTTCCTGCTGTCCCCCAAGCAGCCCTGGTTGGGAACGGGATGTTGTGAGTCCACCCTAGGCTTCCTCGCAGGGCTTCCTGCTATTTGACAGTGTGCGGCTGGCTAGAATTGGAGTATCAGGCCTTCTAAAAATTAGCCTGGCCTGAGGGCTTTCTCAGCATCTGCAAGGGCGAGGGGAGTGACTTTTCCCCTTCTTCAAGCCAGGTGTCCATCAGATTGTACTTGGGAAAACGTTAAAGGCACAGACAGCTTCTCTGCTCACGGTTGCTGCATTTCAATCCTAATCTTGCAATTTTTCTACGAGAGTATTCACACTTGTTTTTGGAGGGAGTGTGTATGAGTTGACTGTGCCTGCTGTAACAAAGTAATGCACACTTCGGGCTTGAAACAACAGAAACTCCTTCACAGTGTTGGAAGCTACACTCTGCAATGAAGTCGTCAGCAAGGCTGGCCTTTTCCTTTCTTTTTTGAAGACACAGTCTTGGTCTGTCACCCAGGCTGGAGCACAATTGTGCCATCTTGGCTCACTGTAACTTCTGCCTGCAGGGTTCAAGCGATTCTTGTGCCTCAGCCCCCCGAGTAGCTGGGATTACAGGTGAATGCCACCATGCCCAGCTAATTTTTGTATTTTTAGTAGAGACAGAGTTTTGGCATGTTGGCCGGCTGGTCTCGAACTCCTGACCTTAAGCGATCCTCCCATCTTGGTCTCACAAAGTCGTGGGATTATAGGCATGAGCCACCGTGTCCGTTGGGCGAGGCTGGTCTCTGCAGGTGCTGAGAGAATCAGTTTCAAGCCTGTGTCTTAGCCTCTGCTGGTAGCCTGCAGTCCTTGGGGTCCCTGAGCTTATAGAGCCATCACCCCAATCTCTGCCTCTGTCATCACACAGTCTCTCTTCGTCTGTGTCTTCCCTTCCGTCTCTTATAAAGGACACCAGTCATTGGACATAGGGCCCACCTGGATAATCCAGGATGATCTCGTCTTGACATTCGTTACATCTGCGAAGACCGTTTTCCTGAAGAAGGTCACACCCACAAGATAGGCATGTATGTTTTCAGGGCTGCCATACAACCCAGTACAGGGACATCTTCCAGAGCACACAGATGAGGGCAAATGCAGCGCCTAGGAGCCTGAAAACCACTCCGAATCTGGGGGTGGGACCAGGCGTTGGTCTAGACCCACTGCCCTGCCTCGAGGTGGGGCTGCCTCGCTCCTCCTGTCACACGGCATAGGGTTGACTGTACACCAGACACCCAGGATTTAAAACCATTGGTCCAGAAGCGTGGCATTCCAGGGTGTTCCTTTCCGGCTTTACTTACGTTGAGCTTCCAGAACAACTGGTCGCATTACTCTCGGGAGGGAACTAGCCACCTGCCCTATTGGCTGCAGTTCCTTCATCCACAGCCAGAAGCCCATCCCTGCCAGAGCCTGTGGCGTTCTCTGGTGTTCATGTGCGCACGAGTGGTGCAGGCGACCAGTAAGCACAGTGAGAAAGCGTTTTGCCCTCACCAGTAACTAAAACAACACCAACTGCAAGAGCAAGCAAACAGTGATATGAAAATAGCAACTGATGAAGTCTAGGTGAGCGCTCTGCTGGCAAGGTGCAGGGCACAGGCCTTGCAGTGCTGCCCCTTCCGAGAGGGCCATTTGCTGGGACAGAGCAAGCCTGTAGGCAGCGTCCTCAGCCCTGGTGCAGAACCCTTACAGATAGTCAGCTATTCACGATGACTGGCAGTGGGGAGGCACTCACTTTACCATTTGTAGCCGCCAAGGGCTGGGGTGAAGTAAGAGGTTGCGTATCTAACGATGTGCCCCGTAGCATGTTTGTGTGAGCAGGTCAAGTGACAAACTTATGGATAAAGTGTGACCCCAGTAGAGAAGTTGCAGCTGTGAGTGCACACCCTGCTGACATCTGCATGGATGTGAGTAGCTGGGTGGCCAGTAATGACAAGTGTCCCTTACATGTTAACATTTTTCTAAATGCCTACAGTTTGTATGCACTCCTTTGGTACATAGAGAATACATCTTCCCACACAGTCGCTCGTGTGTTAATGGAGCTGTTTTCTTCTGTGTCAGTGGCTGGGAAGAGCTCACTGTTGACACGGCAGCTCAGCAAGGCACAGGGCAGGGGCCACACCCGCCATTCCATGGGGCCAGGGCTTCCTGTGTCTCCTGGGGCTGCCGTGACCAAGCACCACAGAGTGTGGGGCCAAAGCCACAGAAACGTGGCCTCCAGTTCTGGAGGCCTGGAGGCTGAGCTGGCAGTGGCGTCGGCAGGGTGGGCTCCCTGACCCGCCCGGGGCCGTGAGGGAGCTGCCGTCCAGGCCTGTCCCCAGCGCCGGGGGCTGCTGGCTGCACCTCTCCAGTCTGTGGCCTTGTCCCCGCGGGCCTTTGTGCCTGTCCTCCTCTTTTTACAAGGACACCGGCATTGAAG